>CAJUYI010003136.1:6749-25273 GCA_910591695.1 Galerucella pusilla | reverse complement strand
TGCAAGTCCAGCCAAATTTCGTTTCGTTTCAATCACTAATTTTAACATGTGGTATTGGCAAATGTATTTTTATGAAAGAAGAACATAAATAAGAACACTTGTATTTGTATAAGCACGTGGAGTTTATTATAAGTTAATTTGGTTTTTTAAAATAAGTATTCGAAAAAATGGCCGGTATAAAAGAGAACGCTGTATCATCTGGGAAAGCAAAGAAAAAGTAAGCAAATATAATTTCCCTACTTGATTATTAAATGAATGTGAATATCCGTATTCTATTTCAGCGCCTTTTAAGGGATATTGTGGGAGACTATCTCAAGATAATAGAGAATAAAGATTTGAGCACCAACACAAACAAGGCAAAATTAAATGCATGGTTGGAAATTACTGAGAAGTAATTATATATTGGAATGTAATTATTTTAAATTTTTTAAAACCAAACATTTATAAAAGTTTTCAATTTCAACAATGTTATTATGTTCTTCAGGTTTAATTCTGCTAATGTTAGAAATAGGGATAAAAAACAACTGATGAATCAGTGGAAGTTAGCAAAACTTAATTGTACCATTTAAGAAGGCAGATGTATTGGAGATAGTTGAAATGATTCCTTTAGAGTTGGAAGTAGATTACAACGAATTTGATTGTGATGGTGCAAAGGTACCTACACTACATTATTGTTGGAACATTTTTTTAGGAAGCCATATATTATGTTAACAGTGAATATGTACATAGTACATCGCATGAGGTATATTTTGATGCAATTATTACGATTAGTACTTGTTTAATATGATTTTTGTCATAACAAAATTAGTTATGATCCTAATAAATATATCACATTTCATCACTTTTTCCAATTTTTTCGTAGATGAAATATGATATCGAAAACCTGAATTTATGTACACCAGAGAAAGCAACACCTAAGAGACCTCTAATTTAAACACCGGTATGAAAAAAAATTATTATTATTTTACAGCAATTGTAACACATTTTTTAGAAATCCAAAAAAAATAATTTCAATTTTTCCGAAACATCCTTTCAAAACATGCATATGTTTCGGAAACTGGAGGATGAAAGATTGCAACGGGAGCATGAGTTCCGCATGGAGCATATGTCAGAGCAACATGCACAGCTCATGAAAAATTTAAAATTGCAAGAAGAAATTCTTATGAAACATTTAACAACAAATAACATTAAATAGGTAATAATTTTCTGAGTAATCTAAGTTTATTTTGTTTTCAGTAATTTTATTTTTTAGTAAAGTTTAGGTTTACTGTGATTTTTTAGTTTAGGTTTATTATACTTATTTAGTTTAGATTTACTATAATTTTTTAGATTAGGTTTATCATTATTGTTATTTTTTATTGTTCATATTATGTTAATATATTAAATTCATTCATTAAATATTAATTTTATAAATGTCTAGTTATTTTCTTAAATGTTTTCCTCTATAAATAAGGATCTTGCTACAGCACCACGAAGTACATTTTGGCGATTGACTGGTGCTACTGATGGTTGAGGTGGATGTTGCATACCATCATCAACAAAGGGTGGTTCTTTCAATTCAATAGCAATTTTATGTAGCACTGCCAAACTACTATATACATTTTGGTGTTATCCAAAGATGTTCCAAAGATGTTCAGCATTGGAAACTGCATGATAAAGAGCTGTTCTCACTTGACGCTGTTGTGGTAACATTTTCGTAGCTTCATACATAGAGTCGAAAAATAATTTCAGACTATCATGCACTGGTTGCAGCAGTGCGTTCCTAGTACTTTGCCTGATGTCAAATCTCTCCTCGCGCTTCTTTGCTTGTTTTTTGAGAAATTCCAATGTCTCATCTTTATTTCCGACCAATTTCTTCTTCTTGGCAGGTGTACTCTCATTAGTTTGTTGTTGGATTACTTTTCTTGTGATGTGCCCCGCAATTGACGTGGATGGAGTTTCAGTCAGTGGCAACATGTGTTCATCATCTTCACCGTTATCAGATGAATTGTCATGAACATTTTCAGGTGCATCATAAACCTCACTTTGTGTCTCCTGTAGCGGAGATGTGGAGTCACCATCACCTAAAATATTGGAACTTCTGGGGCGATCCTTCATGTAAGGAATCAGAAAATTCATCTGTTCCGAAAACTTCCAGGGTTTGGTTTTCTTGGCGGCATCACCACTTTTGGTGGACTTAGCAGTTTTTAAAGAGCACCTATATCCATCTCTTAGATTTTTCCATGTATTTCTGGCTTCCGTCCCTACAAATGACAAAAATACTAGCTTCAGCTCATAACACGAAAGATACTTAAATTATTCATTGTTCAGATAGTAGCTGGTGAGTGTGGTTCGTAAACAGTATTGTTTTTTTTTTTTAGGTATATGGCAACAGGCAATTCGTATAAGACCATCGCCTACAGCTATCGCTTAAGTCCACGAAGTGTTGCACGATGCGTCAAAGACGTTACTGAAGTGTTGTGGTTGAGATTGCAACCCCAATATATGCCGAATTGGACTGAAGCTGGGTTGAAACACACAGCTCTTCAGTTTAAACACAAATGGAATTTTGACCACTGCATAGGCGCCATCGACGGAAAGCATGTGACAATCAAAGCTCCGCCAAAGTCAGGTTCATCATTTTTTAATTACAAGAAGACGTTTTCTATAGTACTCATGGCACTAGTGGATGCCAATTAAAAATTTATAGCAATAGATGTTGGGGCAAAAGGCCGCTTTAGTGACGGTGGAATTTTTTCAAGCAGCCCACTTGGTCAACGTCTGAAATCGGGACGAGATTTGCCACCAGATGAACCCTTGTACAATGGAGGGAAACCAATGCCTTTTGTTGCTGTCGGCGATGAGGCTTTTCCATTGATGAAACATTTGATGCGATCTTATCCAAACAGACAAGCATCTGGAAACATTTTAACATTTTAATTTCCGCTTATCTCGAGCCCGTAGAATTGTTGAAAATGCCTTTGGCATTTTGGCTGCAAGATGGAGAGTATATCGGAGTCCATTCGAAATCTCAGTTGAAGTTGTTGATAATGTTATTAAAGCTTCATGTGTTTTACATAATTATTTAGCCGAAACTACATCCGATCTACTCGAGTCAACCGAGATTACCACGGATTCTAGGAATATTCCAAACAGACTTTGCCATTCCCGAAGAGCTTCCCAAGAGGCTTTCGACGTCAGAAATGATTTTATGGACTACTTTAACTCACCGATGGGTTGCTTACCATGGCAGAATTAGCATTACTTATTTTCATTTATATATTATTACAACATATTGGGTACAATAAATACACTTACCTGTTGAAAAGCCACATTCTTTTGCAATTTGTTCCCAAAGTTTTAATTTTAAGTGAGCATCACTATACTCTTTTGAATTGGTGTCATATAGCACAGTGTGTTTTCGTACACATTCAATCAAATGTTCGCTTTGGGCTGTTTTCGACATTTTGCTTGCAAGAATACGAACTGAGACAATTCCGATTATCAACTAAATGGGCAAAAACCTCGCTCGAATCTGACATGAGTTAAAACGAACGAAACGAAGATAAGATTTCAAAATTCGTTCGCTTAGTTTCGTTCCGTTTCGTTACAGTGGCCGCGGCTGCATTGACAAGTACGAGAGCTGATTTTCAGGAAACTTATTGTATCTTCGCTTAGCTTAGTTTCGTTTCGCTCGCAGTGGCCGCCCGCCTTAAGTCAGTAAAAGTTTTCAAACCGGCAGATGGAACTAAAATAAAAACTCTGGCAACTAGAGCTACAAGAAAATTGTTACCCCTATGCACAGAAAAATGCAGGTTGAAATGTACAGATAAGATCACGAAAGAATGCCGAAAAACAATTTTTGAATAATACTGGAACTTAGCAGATTTACAAAGACAGAGAGATTACATCGCATCAGCAATGACCCCTAGCACAAAATCAAAATACAGTAATCCCAAACGTTCTTTAAATAATGCTTTTTATTTTCAATTACAAGAAAAGAAACTTAGTTTGTAAAAAGTTTTTTATATCTACATTGGGAATAACATCAAGAACTATACGCACTGTAACTGAAAAACACAAAGATAGAAAAACGCACGGTATTATTGAAAATGAGGGAAGAGGACACGAGGACAGAAATCATAAAGCTAGAGATAATGATATTCTGGAAGGAATTAGAGATCATATAAAATCCATACCGCGAGTTGAAAGTCACTATTGTCGCACACGAACTCAAAAAGAGTATATAGAGGGATCAAAAACAATAGCTCAATTACATAGAGATAAGAATTATGTAGAACTAAACGAGTGAAATCTGCTTCATACCGCTCATACTATGATATATTTACAAAGGAATTTAACATAGATTTCTACTTTCCAAAGAAGGATCAGTGTAATCTTTGTTTGGAGTTTCAAAATGCTTCTATACAAGGAAAAGAAGTGATAAAAGAAACGTATGAGACACATTTGCAAGAAAAGGATCTTTCTAGAATAGAGAGAGAGAGAATGATAAGAAAGCTGGAAAGTATGTAGTGACTTATGACTTACAAGCTACATTACCGTGTCCAATTGGTAATGCGTCATCATTTTATTATATTTCAAAATTGAATATGTACAACTTGACTCAAGTTTTACATCCTATATTCGCTATTCAATCACGATTTGGTAATCCGTAATTTTTTAAATTCAGTAAAAATCATGCTCAGTTGCGTTAAACATCTTCAAGCTAGAAATTTGAAACAAATCAGTTGAAAAAAGCGGAAATTTTCAGTTCAAACAAAACTGAAGGTCATTTTAGATTAGAAAATTTCTTGTCATTATATAGTTCAAGTTCTGGAACAATTCAAATTGTTGAGTTTAAAATTGAAAATTGTATTCAAAAGTGTCAACCCTGTCAAATTGTAAGAAAAATGTTCTATTTTCTCAACAACTTGATTTATTGATAGTGTTTTTGTTTCACGATGAAAATGCTCTATGAAAATGTCATTATACTCGATAATTTGTGGTTATGTATTAAAGTGGTTGGGAAATATGTCTTGGAATAAACAAGAGATTAAAATGTCAATTGAGAAAATCTCAAAACATGCTTTTTTGTACAGTCCTTTTCTGTTTTAAAGTTAATATTCGCTAAGTGACATGATCAGCCGTGCTAATTAATAAATATTTCAAACTTTCCGGTTTTATAACTAACGAAATTTTTGAAAGAGTTATTTCATCATCAAATCAAATCACTGCGCAGAATCTTGATCTAAACATTGTTCAATAAAATGGAATAGTCTAAAATAGCTTGAAACAAAAGAAATCTATTCTAAATATTGTTCCAAAACTTGGACTAAACATTGCACGAAAATGTGTCCAATCTAAAATGACCTTAAATTATATGAAAAGGTACGCAAGTCATAAAGCACAATATAATTTTTTGCATTACCAGTTTATTCATACAAACACACCCTAACATGCATCATTAAAAAACAATTTTTAACATATGTCATTGATTATAATTTTGAGGTTAATTGTGGAAAATAACATTCAACTATTATAAGACATACGTAAAACAGCCGAATATGTCACCGATTATGACGTAACGGCAAAGGATAGCTGAACAAACTATAAATATATCAATGAACGTAACCTGATAGTTTATTTTTATGAAAAATACATGTCTAAAATGGAATTTCTTTTCGTTCTATCTTCTTCCTCCAATGATTGAATTTTATTTGTGTCTTTGAAATATTGTGAATTCAACTGTTAACTATTTAAAGTCTCAACTCTTATAACATGGAATTTTCATTGTATAACCATCAGAATTGGTCTTCGCGAGCTCAAGTAAACCATTTTCAGTTTCATCGTTTTCGGTTAAACTTTACATTGCCATTTTATTCTAATTCTTTATTCATGATTTTGTATAGGAATCAATTAAGTGATTATTTATAGCAAAATAATATCTACTTTTGATTAATGATTAGTAAATAGTAATTAATAGTATTGAATTTGACATTTTTTTTTCATTCTGTTATTTAACGTCGGTCTATTTCTGCGACTGAGGCTAATCGCCGTCGCCGGGAGCACTTTACCCCTAACCGGAAATTTTGGCGAACCCACCAGTGTTCCAACCAGTGGTAGCGTTTGTAACGTTGTTACTATTTTTCCGATATCCGGTAGTATATATTTCAGTATTTTTTTTATTTTTTTAATATTAATGTCACCCTCTTTCGTATCTAGTTGTTAAAATTGGGGTATTAATAATTATTTGATATATGTGTATTAGTTTTAAAACATCTGGTATATTGCACCTGTAGGATTTACGATACCGTACGCGCAAATCAGTCCGCGCATTTCTTAAGATTTTTAAGTAGGAGACCTACTGAGTGGGGTCGACAGAAAGATAATAAAACTTGGCAGCGATACAAAAATTGGCTCTCTGCTCTCTTGCTCTGGTTCTTCTGGCTCTTTGCTTTGCACTTGTAATACCAGCTGCCGTTATCCGACCGACCGTTTCCGGAGACTGATTTTCGTGCACGAGGTAAGCGAATTGAAAGAGTATATTGTAAATAATTTCTTCCGTTATAAATTCATTTACGCCTGACTTTTATTTTAACATTATCATTGATAAAATTTAATTTTGCTTATTGCCTCCTTAAATTGTAGTAAAAGTTTCTGTGTATTTGTGTACAATTCCGAACTATAATTTATATTGTTGGCTTTAGGGAAAAGAGATATATTTGGGAAATTTCAAGGATTGTCGCTGCCAGAGCAGGTAGATTCTTGAAAGGTTTTCAAAGTATTTCGTGGAAACCCGACTGCCGCCGTTCATCTGACAGAAAAATATTTTCAGGAATCTCAAAGGCTGATCGCTGCCTGAGCAGGTGAATTCTTGAGTGGCTCTGAAAATATTGAAAAGAAACCCGACCGAAGGAAACAGTTCATTGTAGTAGATTGAGATATTTGATCAAAGACAACTTGGAACAGTCTCGTACGTGCACGCTGCCTTAGCAGGTGCTAACATTTCGAGAATTTTCCAAGGCGTTGAGCGAAATAATCTCACGAGTGTTCGCTGCATAAGCAGGATCACTAGGGAGAGGTTTTCGGACTCTATTGTCTAGCTTCCATTTAAGTGAGTAATTTAGCACCAACGGCCGGGGTAACGTCAATCTAAAAAAACAGGTTCCGACAACCGTGATAACCTGGAATAATCTTGTACATGTACGCTGCCAAAGCAGGTACAACATTCGGGAGGTTTCCAGGCAAATTGATAAAATTTCCGTTTCAAGTATCGGCAACTTAAGGTTTTTTTTTTTTATAAATTACTTTCGTTTTGATTAAATCTGTACACAAATATCAAGAAACGCTTAGTTAGCCCCGCTAGTACCCTAATAACGCTTTCTTTGCGTATTTATCATCTGACCGCTAGTTAAGATTCACTATTTTCACCTGCATCTAGTCATAACAGTAAGCTTTGCACCTCAGCTTGTACGTATCTTGTAAAACGAATTCAACTAATTTATTGCTTGGTGTTGTGGTTTTTTTTTGGTTCTAGTATTAATGTAGTTAATTATTGTAATATAGGTACTATTTAATTTTAATATTCATTTAGTTATTCGAAAATAAAGCACCGTATTTTCAAAATAAATTATTTCAAAGTAGAAATAAAAAACTATAATTTCTCAGCAACTGGTAGTTTCATTTTCCGATAGTGGTGAACAATTAAAGCCTGTTTCCCACTACGTGTTACGTCAAGGTCAAAAACAACAGACCCCTGGAATTACTTAACCTCCATCTGTTGCTACCCTGGTAACTCTAGACGCTGCATTCTCAAGAGTTCGGTGGAGTAAACCATCCCAAAAATCTGGCGCCCGAGAAAATCTAGTAGATACTGAACCCGTGGGTGTCATAGTGACGTCCGTAATCGTAGTCAAAAGAGAAAGCACGTCACACGTTCTTTAACGAGCCCAACATCCATGGACTCGGGACCTCGGTTTTACGTCTCTACCGAAAGACTGCATATCTACATTATACCTCGTGCTCATTGGTATAATGAATGCGAGCTGTGATATGCTACTCACTCTAGTAGTCTGAAGTGCACCCTAGTATTAGTGTTTCGCTGCAGGCTGTACGGGCACTATACAATGGTTTTCACTGTCATGGTAACCCATCCAAGTACTAACCATGTCTGACCACGTTCCACTACAGTGCTGGGTCGTCGCCCTTGAATTTGACATTTTCTAACTGTTAGGTAAATCAATAGTCAGTTGAAGATTGGCTGTACTGAGATGTCATACATGTCAAACAGGCCTTGCCAACACGACATGATACCAAGGTATGCAATGTGAATGTATGCTTGTTAAACAATAAATAATAATATAATCCAAGTATTTATATTTTATTAAAATACAAACTATTACATGGCGCTGCGTGACAAAAATAATTAAATTTACAATTAAAATGACAGAACAAAAAGGGATTGGTCCGATGAAGATAGATGGAAATTTAGCGGAAAACTGGAAGTTATGGAAAGCACGTTTCCAAAATTATATAATTGCAAGCGAGATAAATAAAAAAACTGAAGCTACACAGTGTGCTCAGCTGTTGCATTACATTGGAGAAGATGGATTTCGAGTTTATACAACTTTTTCGTTCGCAGAGGATGAGAAAGATAAATTAAGTAAATTAATTGAGAAATTCGAGTCTCACTACTTGCCCAAAGAGAATGCGAGTTATGAAAGATATAAATTCTTCTCATACCGTCAGCAAGAAGGCCAAACTTTGGAACAATTTTTTACAGAAATCAAACAGCGAGCAATGAAATGTAAATTAGGGGATTTGCAAGAAAGTCTAACGAAAACAGTTTTAATATGTGGAGTAACAAGCAATGGTATCAGAGAAAAGCTTTTGCAGGACGACAAAGAGGATAAATTGAGCTTAGAAGAAGCAATACAGCTAAGTTTAATAGTAGAAACCTCTAAAGTTCGGAGTGAAGCGATGACAATACAACATTCAACAGCAGTAGTGGATGCTGTGAAGAGAAATACAAATATTCAAATGCAAGAGAAATGGATACAATCATGTACCAGATGTATGAGGACACATGCTGTAAACAAGTGTCCAGCTTATGGAAAAAGCTGCAACGAATGTGGGACAACAAACCATTTTGCTCAAGCATGTAGGAAGAAAAATGCAAGAGTCAGGGAAGTCAAACAGGAAGATATAAGAAGCAACAACGAAAGTGTAAGTAGTGAAGATTTATTCATTGGTTGTATAAATAAAGATGAACATTGTGTTGATTTTATTAATGATAACGAATGGGCAATTGAATTAGAAATAAATAATAGAAATATACAATTTAAGTTAGATACTGGGGCCATGGTCAATGTGTTGCCGATGAAAGTTTATAAAAAGATTAAAACTAGCGAAAGTACAATTAAACAAACAAATAATAGACTAACCTCATATACAGGGGATAATTTAAACGTAGTAGGCATTAGTACATTAATTTGTAAAAAAGATAATAATGTTTACAAGTTAAATTTTTTTATAGTAAATTCAGACACACAGTGCATATTAGGGTTAGATACGTGCTCAAAATTAAACTTAATTAAACGTGTAAATAATATAAATGATGAGAACGGCGATTACTCAAATTTAAAAAGTGAATATAAAGATGTGTTTAATGGAATAGGATGTTTAAATGATGAAAAACCATATCACATCATGATTGATAAAAATGCGGAACCTGTGGTGCACCCAGTAAGAAAAGTACCTTTACCTTTGGTAGATAAATTAGAAAAGACTTTAAAAGATCTTTCCGATAAACAAATAATTGAGAGGGTGGAGGGCCCATCTGACTGGGTGAACGCTATGGTTCTAGTTATGAAACCAAATGGTCGAGGGTTGCGAATTTGTTTGGACCCAAAAGACTTGAATAAAGTAATAAAACGAGAATACTGTCCAATCCCCACATTTGAGCAAATTACAAGTGACATGTCGGGTGCAACTATATTTAGCACATTGGATGCTGCAAATGGATTTTACCAAATTTGCTTAGACAAAGAAAGCTCTGAATTATGCACATTTGGGACCCCATTTGGTAGATATAGATTTAAAAGATTACCTTATGGTTTAAAGCCTGCGCCAGAAGTTTTTCAAGAAAAATTTCAAAATATATTTAAAAATACGGGAGCTAAAATATACATAGATGATATAATTGTGTGAGGCAGAACCAAAAGTGAACATGATCAGAAATTAAAGGCTGTATTAGAAACAGCTAGACAAAATAACATAACTTTTAATTTAGAGAAATGCAAATTTGGTAAAAACCAATTAATGTACATGGGACAAAAAATTTCAAAACATGGGATAACTTTAACAAATGATAGAATTAAGGCTATATCAGAAATGCCAGACCCAAAAGATAAAAATGATATTCAGCGCATTTTAGGGGTTTTAACATATGTAAGCAAATATATTAAAAACTTTTCAAGCAACACTTGGCCACTAAGGCAATTATTAAAAAAAGATAGTGAATTTATATGGGGCGAAGAACAAAAAAGAACTTTTGAAAATTTAAAACAAATGTTGACCACAAGTCCAGTCTTACAATTTTTTGACACAAATAAACAGATAGTGTTGTCTGTAGATAGTTCAAAATCAGGACTCGGAGCTGCTCTTATGCAGAATAATATGCCATGCGCATATGCATCCAAATCTTTAACACAGACACAAACACATTACGCCCAGATAGAAAAAGAATTACTAGCAATATGTTTCGGTATGTCAAAATTTTATGAATATATATATGGAAGAAAAATAATAGTAGAGACTGATCATCAGCCTCTTTTGTCAATATTCAAGAAGCCTCTGAACAGTTGCCCTGCCAGACTTCAAAGGATGTTATTACAATTACAGAAATTTGACTTTGAACTCAGATTCAAAAAAGGAAAAGATTTGATTCTGGCAGATGCATTGTCGAGGGCTTACTTGTCTGAAACATATGATGTGTTGGAATCAGAAATAGAAGCTCAGGTTTGTTTAATTAAAAGTCAGATTAATGCAACACCAGAAAAAATAAATCAATTAAAAACGGAGACACAGAATGATCATGAGCTTCAGGATCTGATACAAATAATTAAAAACGGATGGCCTAACACTAATAAAACATTAAATGCAAACATGAAAAAATATTTTCAATATAGAAGTGATTTAAATGTTAGTGATGGGTTAATTTTCAAAGGGTGTGCAATTTTAATCCCTAAATCTATGAGATGTGAAATGTTAGGCCGGTCGTCCTTTGGATGCGTTTTCGTCCGAATTATTTTCGTCAGAAATCGGATGAATAATTTTGTCAGATTTCGCATAGTGGTATCGTCCACTAGACAAGTTTTCGCATTGTACGAAGTCATTTTTATATGGAAGCTACTATATAGTTATTAATAAATATGGATGATTTTCTTTTGGAAAATAGTTATCTTGTTAGAAGGCGATTAAAATTGAAAAGAAAAAAGTGTTGGGTTAATGACATATTAGCAAAACGAAAAGAATTCGGAGAATTTCATCATTTATATGATGATTTGAAGAAGGACGAGAAGTTTTTTGATTACTATCGCATGAATCAGGATACATTTAACTATATTTTAGATTCCATAAGAGAACCAGTAAAAAAAATGTCGAATTTCCGTGAGACCATTTCACCAGAAGAACGATTGAGTGTGACTCTAAGGTAAGTTATTAATACAGTAGTTGCAACATTTTCAATTTTATTATTTAAAAATATAAACAAAAGAAATACATTGTTTTATGCGCTGAAGTGAGAAAAATAATTCTGCATGGACAACGGGTGTTGATAGGAAACATCTTCTCTTCTTCCACTTGAATATTGTGAGACCTGATTGTGAGATGTGAGATTCTGTATTTTCCAAAGATGAAGAATGATGTGGTGTTGATATTAAGTTATTAAACGCTCTGGAGGAATCGGTGTCCGTGTAAGACATTGGAGAAGGCAACGGTGTTGATGTAATTGTTTCATTGGAACGATATGCTGCTCCGGGCGCGTGTCTTGTAGATAATTGTTCTTCTTCAAGAAATACTTGCTGCAACTTACTTCTCACCAATATTTGTCGGTTTTGAGGTACAGCCTTTAAAAAGGGCAGAAGACTTAGTAGGAATTGGCGTTCACTGTCACTGTCTTCTCTATTTTTATGTTGGGACAATATTTCCAATTTGGCTCTTTCTATTTCGAGGAACTTGTCGTCCATTGAATTTGTCTCGGAATTCTTAGCATATTTTAGACGATTGTTTTTGTTTTTCTTACTTTGCAAAGTTGTACTACTAGGTGTACTCAATGTAGTTGTAATCATATTACCAGATGTGGATGGCTGGTGTATATCTGTATTTACAATTTGCTGTGATGACTCCTCAATGGTTGATTGAGAGTATGCATTGTCTGCAGCTTCCAATGTCGATTCTCTCTCGGAATCAGACTTGTTATTGTTTTCCTTTTGCGGAGATGTATTTCCATGCAGTTTACGTCGTTTAACAGTTGTAGATAAAAACAACAGTATTTTATAATATGGCCATTTGGAGGTAACTACCGATTCTGCACCATCTCCAGATTTCTGTTTATTCGACTTGTTCAATTCCTTTCGGAATGTGTCTCGCAGCCCCCTCCATTTATTCTTTACTTCATTAACTGAAACAAAAAAATCGTTACAATTAATCACGTTTTTTTTAGGTATTTGGCAACGGGCTCCTCGTTCAAGACATTGGGGTATTCGTTTCGAATATCAGACGTCACGGTGGGTAGAATTGTTCATGAAACGTGTGATGCTATTTGGGACAAGTTGGGTACTGTACATATGCCATTTCCGAAAAATGAAGACATGGAGTCTATATCTGAAAAATTTTGGAATACGTGGAAATTTCCAAACTGTGTTGAATGCATAGATGGGAAACACATACGCATACAGAATCCAAAGCACTCCGGAAGCATGTATCGGAACTACAAACAATACTTCTCAATTGTTTTACAAGCTGTTGCTGGACCAAACTACAAATTTATAACAATTGATGTGGGAGCGTACGGTAAAGAAAGTGACGGTGGTATTTTTTCGCATTCAAATCTTTGCCAAAAGCTTGAAAACGGAGGATTGGGTGTTACAAGACATTGTCCACTGCCGGGAACAAATATTAAAGTACCTCATGTTCTTTTGGGAGATGAAGCTTATCCACTCAAAACTTATTTAATGAGACCTTTTCCAGTATCAAAATTAGGACCTTCAGAAATAATTTTTAATGAGCGTTTGTCTCGAGCAAGACAAGTTGTTGAATGTGCATTCGGAATTATGAGTAGCAAATGGAGATTATTACAAAAATCTATTGAAGTAAATCCCGAATCTGCCGATACAGTTATTAAATGCATATGCCTGTTGCATAACATTATAATTGCTAGAGAAGGAGAGCAGCAAGTAGCATGTACATTCAAGCAAATCCCTGATCAAACACATTCAAGAACGGGAAGATTTGGAACCTTGGGCGAAAACAGAGGCACCAGTTCAGCTTATGCTATCAGAGATAAATTTAAAACTTATTTTTCATCTGAAGAATTGTATAATGCATAATTTAAAATCAATAAAATATTTAAATACATTTCGGATTTCACCGAGCCTTATATGCCTTTGCTACATTATAAACAACAATGACAAATATTTTGTTTGTTTGCAAATATATCATACCTGAGACCCAAATTTGATTTTATTAAACTTACCCGTAAAATTCATTTCAACTGCCACTTCTTGCCACAATTTTCTTTGTATGTCTCTGATGTGATATGATTTGTCGGTCATATCCCACAGAGGTTTTCTTTCATGAACTAAAGTAATTAATTTTTCAACGTCCATCTCGGTCTGTAACAAATCCAACAAATCGACTATCAACTCGTCATAACAACTGCGAACAATCCCATTTGTTTCGGATAGATCGCACATCGCATGTTTACGTCCGAATTTGTACGAAGCAGTTCGGACGCAGTGTACGAGCTTCAATAGGTTTCGATGGAACGGGATGATTCGCACGTCTTCGTCCGATTTCTGACGAAAATAATTCGGACGAAAACGCATCCAAAGGACGACCGGCCTTAAACAGAGTGCATTAAAGTCACCTAGGTATAAATAAAACATTAAGCTTAGCAAAGAACTCAATATTTTGGCCAGAAATGAATAATGAAATAAAACATAGAGTGTCTAATTGCCATTTATGTTTAAAATACTCAAGTTCACAAAGATCGGAGCCTTTGATATCACACCACATTCCAGATTTAAGATGGAATAAAATTGGTTGTGATATATTTGAAATACATGGTCAAAACTTTTTGATATTAGTCGATTATTTTTCAAAATTTGTTGAAATTGCCATTTTAAATAAAGACACCACAAGTAGAAATGTTGTAAATTCTTTAAAAACTTTATTTAGTACACATGGTATACCAATTACCTTGGTGTCTGATGGAGGCCCACAATTCACTTCAGCAGAATTTCAAAAATTCAAAAGAGAGTGGGAATTTTCACATATAATCTCATCACCAACATATGCTCAAAGCAATGGTTTAGCTGAGAGACACATACAAACAGTAAAAAAAATAATTAAAAAAACAATTGAAGATGGCAAAGACATACATCTGGCACTCCTGAATTATGAAAACTCTATAACAGATTCAAATTGCACTCCCGCACAGATGTTAATGTCAAGAAATCTAAGATCAAATGTTATATGCACAGGGGGTTATTATAACCCTAAGGTACCCATTAACATTAAACAAAACATTAAAAAGAGTCAAAATACTCAACAGAAATATTACAACAGGGGTGTTAAGTCACTACACAAAATTGCTATAAACTCAAAAGTATATGTTCAGTTAAAGCCAAAAGGTGAGTGGACACCTGCTGTTGTAATAGAACAATTAAGGGACAGAGTTTATAAAGTTCGGTTGGAAAATGGTTCAGAGCTATACAGGAATAGAAAATTTATAAAAGTTATACAACAGTTTAGCCAGAACAATTTTTCAACCAATGTAAATAGTGATAACAGAAAACTAAATATAGAAGATAGGAAACCTATAGTTAATTATTACGTACATATAGAAGATAGGGACATTGAAGAAGGTGAAGTAGATACAAAAACAAATAGTGAAGAAACTGTTGAGAACAATGTAAAAAGTGAAAGAGTAGTTGAACATGAATATAGTGATGTAGATCTAAGGGATAACTCGAATAATAACATTGAATATTATTATGAGTTAGATGATAGCAATAACTCCAATGTGCAGCCAGATAATAGTAATACTACAGTGGTAGAATTAGATGTAAGTAATAATTCAAATGTTGCATTAGATGTAAGCAGTAACTCTAAGGCAGACCATGACTCGAGTGATAATTTAAGTGTAAGTAGCGAATCTTCAAATAAGTGTCAAAGTGAAATTAGTCTACCAGAGAATGTCAAAACAACAAATCAAAATATAACAGTAACAAGTTCTGGTAGATTAGTTAAACCCCCAGACAAATTAGATTTATAATTATTGTAACATGAAAAGGGGAGATGTTAGGTAAATCAATAGTCAGTTGAAGATTGGCTGTACTGAGATGTCATACATGTCAAACAGGCCTTGCCAACACGACATGATACCAAGGTATGCAATGTGAATGTATGCTTGTTAAACAATAAATAATTATATAATCCAAGTATTTATATTTTATTAAAATACAAACTATTACACTAACTGCAGTGGTTTTAATAGCCTTCTTATCTTTGAGACATGGCCTTATCTCTTGATACAATACAGCTAACCTAACCATTCGACATTTGTATTGAGCAACCTCTCTGTCTCATAGTAGTATTCTGTGGTTGAGTAGTATTCTGTGGTTGAGTAGTATTCTGTGGTCGAGTAGTATTCTGTGGTTGACAATTGACATTTCTGGAAATTGTCATTTTTTTAAAAAGTGGCTTGGCTCTACTTCGCAGAAAAAAACCCACTTATCTTTTACAATATTTGTAGAAAAACTCGTATTTATTTTAAAGAATTTATTCGTGAATTGAACTTTTGGTAACAATATCACACTTGATCCAAGCCAAAGGTGGTAGAAAGGCAAATAGGTATGTTGAAATAGATGTTGATATATTTGATACCTTTTTATTCATCTATAAACTATTACTACACCAGTTCACACCGTTTGATCATCATGTGTAAATTGTTTATCTAAATATTCTGATAGATGGAATTAAAGAAGAAATAAGGACTACTGAATTTAAAACAAATTAATAGTTCTTAAATAAAATCTGGTCAAATATATAGTTTAGATGAACGCAACTCTTAGTAATAGTCATTTTAAAATTTGTGTATGTTTTAGGAATGTGAAAGAGAAACAACAACTGCATGTCAATCTAAGTTTATTTTGTTGGAATATGAAAATATTAGGACAATGCAATGGAGGAACTGTGTGTTTTAATAAGGTTTGACAGTAAGTATATATTCTAACAATCCCCGAAAGTAGAAATAACAATGGACCAAAGTGAATAGAGTTTGTTCAATGAAAAAAACATTCATATCAAAGAATATAATTTTGTACTTTGTCAAAATCTATCTTTGCCAAGTCCAGTATAGAAGGTCTTTTTGTTCTATCTTCTTTCTCTAATGCATTCATAGTATTATAACCAAGTTATAATTTGATTTGAACACTTTTGTCTGATTTCACCGACCAATTTCTAAAGTTAGGTAATACCTAAAACAGATTTTGGAATGACAAAATAGAATTTACGTTCCACCATGCGCTAGAAAACGCCTAAACATGATAGAAAATACCCAATATTGTCACTCTCAAGTAATTCTTAGCGCGTGGTAAAACGAAAATTTCGCTTAGCAATTCCAAAATCTGATTTAGGTATTACCTAACTTTAGGAAATGGTTAGTGAAATTGGGCATTTGTTTTACAAATATAAACAACCCAACAGGCATTGATACATGTTTTTCCTCCCAACTCTGTGTATAATACAGTACATACATCGACATCGTAAATATTAGTTGCTTCTTTACAAATTTTAACAGAGTTTATAATTTTATTTTATCAAAAAAAAACAGGAGATGCTAGTAGTAGTAATATAGGAGATATTCGCCCATCGCTTTGGTACTGTTAAATAAAAATATGTTACATCCGTTTTGTTGGTAAAGTTTGTACGTTCTCATTTGGATAACCAAGAAATAATTTCTCAGCTCCTCCACTTGTCGGCCTTCAAATGGACCATTAAGCAGGCTTATTGAATTTTATTTGTGGTCCAGCTGAGATTGTATCCAATATACTGTATCCTGGGCACTCATAATGTTTTCTTATTCTTTTAGGAACTCAATTGGCACCTTTGTGAATGATCCATATGAAGAAGAGGAGAAGGAAAAGGAAGAGGATAAAAAAAAGGAAAAGGAGAAAGAAGAAGGAAAATACTTGAATAATTGTATTTTTTTGATTTCATATTGTTTTGCAATATTTATTGTAGTTATTGCAATTAAAAAAGGGTAAAATGAAAGCATTATCAAAAAATTATGGTGTGTTATAATATAATATGTCTATATCGAAATGCTCATGAATTATGGTTTAATTTTATTAAATACTTGCTTTTGCTAATTTGATAATTGTTGTATTGTTAAGTATAGAAAAATGTATATCTATCGTTTACAGTTATATCGATAAAGATGTATTTTTTTTTAAATGCCCAGTCACTTTAAAGTGAGAATAATATAGTGAGTGTTTGTTTTTCTTTGTTCCAACTTGACATGTCACTCTGAAATTACACAAAAATGGGAAATAACATAGTTAGTTCGTTACGACCATTGAAAATTGAAAAAGCCTATGTTAATTTGCATTTATGTGTAAAAATTGTTAGTACAAAAACGTACAGTTCAGGAACTGGACATAATTAATTGGCGGTGACCATCTATCTGAAGCTAGAAAAGACAAAACAAGGGAAAGCTATATAAGAGGAGAAAAACTATTTGTAAATGATAAAGGTTACAGAGCTGACGAATTAACAGAAGACTTATTAGATCAACAGGAACAGGCAGTTAAGAAAAAAGAAGACTTAAGATACAAGAAGAGTAGATAGAGCTAAGCCGTTTCTAGCTCACTACTTCGAAAAATCTCCGCTTGGTGGCGCTGAGAGTGGCGGCGCGCGCGTTTTAGGCAGTCATTTTTAGTATTTCAATGCAGGCCGCCATTTTTAGTCCTGTTGTAAAAGCGGCAGCCATTTTTAGTCCTGTTGTATATTTAAAAATCTGAAAAAAACTTCGGTGAGATTCGATCCCACAACCTTCGCGTCTATAGCGAGGCATTCAACACATGCTGCCATAAGCTCTCATGCATATTATTAGCGAAGAATGGTATGGCTGCTGCAATGTTAATCCGGGGGTCGGTGTGGAGGTAATCTACGTAATCGAGAGTATAGATATACCGGGGATGGTTGAAAGTAGCGCAATAATGCTGTCAAAAAGGCACTAACACCTAACTTCGTTACTA
>CAJUYI010003135.1:0-25280 GCA_910591695.1 Galerucella pusilla | reverse complement strand
AAAAAACAGTGGTGTTATTTCCAAACTTTTGAGTATTTTTCAATTTTATACGATATGTCCCCCTAAGTTGAAATCATAATATCGAAAACTTTTTTATTATTAATTTTAGGAAAAAAAGTTATTCTTCATAAAAAGCTCTGCATTATCTAAAACCTACAATACAGTCATCAAAACATCAAAATTTTCAATCGTATACGAGGTTTGTCAAAAAATATGAATTTTACCCAAGGGTAAAGTACCTTTAAATTTGAAAATTTCGTAAAATTTCACTAAAAAAAGTTGGATATGTCGAAGTATTAGTATGAGTAAAAATTAAATTTGTTTTTTTCTAACATTATTATGATGTTAATTTTATAACTTATTGTTTGAATGTATTTTATTGCTACTTTTTTGGGACTATCCCATGCGAAAGAGTATACCGGGCACTGCTTTCGCAGAACTTCGGCCACGTTGCTGGTACATTCTGGTGGGGACGTAACAATGTTGAAGCAACATGGAGGATGGAAGTCGTCCGCTGTCGCGGACGGCTATATTGAGGACTCGCTAGCCAATAAGTCGAACATCGGCAATAAAATATTTTCAGGCGTTTCCGGAGTATCAAGTGTGGATACTAAAGTTGTTAATTTTACTGGAAAGGAGGGAAGTGGACAGAGTTCAATTGTATTGAATAATTGTTAACAATTCACCATAAATACATCTAATAAATAAAAATTTCGTGTTGTAGTTTGTAGTTTTAATGCAATAAAACCAGTTTATTATCATCAGCATCATTTTGAGTTTTCTTAATGTCATTGTCAATTTTAATAACCAGTTTGATTTAAATTATTACTTGGAATGTTGCCTAGCAACGAACTTTTTATGCCTAAGCAGTAAAAGTGGACTTTTTCTGCCTAGGCATTAAAAGTACAACTTCTAAGCCTGCCAAGTGTCATTAAAAGGCCGCTTTTAATGTCATTTGAAGAAAAAAGTATTTTACTCTTGGGTAAAACTCAAATTTTTTGACAAACGACTGAAAAATTTGATATTTTTATGACTGTATTATAGGTTTTGGATAATGCAGAGCCTAAAATTAATAATAAAAAAGTTTTTCATATATGATTCCAACTTAGGGGGAGATATTGTATACTAGAAAGAACCTTCCAATAATCTCTATATTTACACCGAAAGGACAAAATAAAAGTTTCCAAATTACATATATAAATATAGAGCTCAATTTTAAAGATATTAGGTGATTTTGCATCACTGGGATGATTCATATTTTGAGCTCACGGGCTGTATTCTTGACTGAGGGAGTGAAGATTCCCGAGAGAACAGATATTTTGTCTTTGTCTATGTAGTGACAGAGTAGCCAAGCAGAATAAAGACAAAATATGTGTTCTCTCGGAGAGCTCTACTCCCTCAGTCAGGAATACAGTCCCACATTATATATTATCAGCCCTACAGACTCAGTACCCCTTAATATTGAGTTGCTTAACATTCCCAATGAGAACGACTGGACAAATCGAAATTACCATGTGAAACTAATTTAAATTTACCAGTTGGAGAATGTTTCGACATTACCCATTGTTAATTGTTTTCATTATTTAAAAAAAACTACACATACGAAACAAATATTAACACAATGTTGATGTGTATATTTATAGTAGAGACTTGGAGTTGGGCCATAGAATTTTGCAAATTTTTCAAACCCATGTGAAACATTAAAGTGAATAAACCACACGTACATACTTCAATGACTTCAACTTCTTCAGAGGAATGGTACCAGAAAGGACAATTAGTAAGTAGATTTTTTTTTAATTATCCATTATCGAAATTAGTTTTTCAAAATATAGTTAGATAGAGTAGGCAAGCTATAGAGGCTCGCGAACATCTAGTTTGGTATTGCGTTCTCTTTCTAATAGCGAGTTCTGTTCAAACGGTTGCAACCATAGAGGTAATACAAATAGAGGCAAACCAACCATAGGCCACTGTGTAAGTGGAAATTTCCGTCTGAGCTCCGGTGAGAGGGAAAGACACAGACGATCAGAGGTTTTTCTACCTTTATCTGTGTATTAAGCATTTGCGCTATTAGATAAAGACATCCTAAGCCTCCGTCTTTCTATCTCTCTCTTAGATGCTGATAGATTCCAAGCTGGCTTGTTGCCTCTAAGAGTTGAACCCTACAGCCACGGAATGCTCATTATAAATATGTTTGACAGATTCACGTTTTTAGTACAAGAGCTTATATCACAGAGTACACCATCTAACAAGAGGCGAAAGAAAGTAGTTTTCGTGATCGCAAATTTGTGTGCACATGCGTGAATTTATTAGTTTGTCCACGACCACCTAATAATAAGTCGATATTTTACCTCCTAACAAAAGGTATATGGTACCCATATATCTACTAGAGTGAATTATGGTTCATAATACACTGGAGTGTATTATGGTTCATAATTCACGACTAAAGATGGGGGTACAATATGAAATAAACTTTTAAATCTCTGTATTTTGTTCAGGAAATTTGTTTTTGAAATATATCGTATCGATAGAATATCGAAATCTTTAGTATTGATACTTTTCATAACGATATTTTCTAATATTAAGTATTTCAAAACAATATATATATAACGGTACGTTGTTTTGATACTTTACACAGTATCGCCCATCTCTTTATATGTCAAATTATTTAATTTTGACGTTAGTGATACCAAATTGTTACGAACTTGCTATATTACTACAACGATGAATTCATTGAATTCGGATAGTGGAAATGAACGTTCTGAAATAAAAAAAGCGGCGAAATTATCGACTATAGAACTGATGCTGCCAGAAAAATCGAAAATCTACATATTATAACTTCATGAAATGGAGGTTAGTTGACTTTTATTTAATAAAGAAATCAAGGGTCGTGGACAAAGTATAGTATTCTACTCGCAATTTATGGCCAATATTCACTCGGGTGACGTCACCCAGCGTGAATAATGGCTATCATAAATTGCTCGTTTAATAATATACTATTATCTGTCAATGTCAAGTCGACACTTCCGTTCATTCCCCTCAGTGTATTATTTTAAGGTTAGGTTAAAAATGAGCCACTTCTCATTACACACATGAGATAGTAGTTAGTAGTTAAAAAATATTCTATAGACCTAATTGGGAGGGATGTTCATCAACACTACTGTAGTGTTACTTTTCTCAGTGTATCAAGTAGTTTGTGTCAATGCCTCGACGTATTTCCGCTCAATATCGTGTAAGTCCAACTTCAAAGGAACCGACAAAGCTTTCGTCTCTTGTTATAATGGTGTACTCTGTGCTTATATACCCGAGTCTTCACCACCCACCACGTCAAATTTAGTAGTTGAGGTGCGCATGCCTGCAAGCGGCCTTTAACCTTCTATTCGATGTGACTGAATGTGAGCAGATTAGCCCAGTTGGTAGGATACTGAGTTTACAACCCAGAGGTCCTAGGTTCGAAACCCGGTTTAGACCTGGTTTTTTTTTTAGTTTTCTATTTCTCATTTTCTGATATTTTTATACATAGTTACACTTTGATCAACCGGGTTTGGGCTCGGGTTTTTTTAGTTTTCCATTTCTTATTTTCTGATATTTTTATACATAGTTACACTTTGATCAACCGGGTTTGGGCTTGGGTTTTCTTGTTTTTTTTTAGTTTTCTATTTCTTATTTTCTGATATTTACATATTTATTTCAATATTGTTATGTTACTACTAAATTTGACAACGTTGGTGACGAGTCGTATAAATAAGCTCTCGTGTTTTCAGTTAGTACCCCTCTGCAAAATCCGATTCAAGGCCTGACATGACAACCCGGATATTTGTCCGGGGCACATGTTCACTGTCAGAATAGGAGAGAATATAATAAATATTGAAATAATATCTAATAGCATTCCGCCTGTCATTTGTTAAAACACATTTGATCACTGTTTTTACAAGAAAGTTTGAGAGAAAATTATAAGGTAGATTTTTTATTTTACAATTGATTAGGCACTATGGATACTATAATAGAACTGGCAGCAAATTGTCTGTTTGTTCGGGGTGACATGAAGGCTAGAGCCACAGAATACCTTAATTATACAGAAATGCAAAACTTGACGGCGGCTCTTTGATCTTTTGGGGTCAAATTTTCATGACCTTGATTTAAAGCTTGTCTTGTTTAATGTCATTTCTGGGCGGTAAATTCCAACTGTCGGTTGATTTATATTTCAAGAGATCTACATGAATGAACGTTTTGAAGTACTCAAAAAAATTTAATATCCTAAATATATATAGATTCAGAAATAACCTCAATCATTTTCGTTAATTTATTCAGCCGACATTGTGATGAAATTGTTGTATGATGTTGAGATTCAAGAATTTACTTTCTATCACAACAGTAGCAAGTTAGAGGATTAGTTCAAATAAAAAAATACATGAAATATATATTTTAATAATTCTTTATGAAAATACAAATGTATTTTTTCGAAAGTGAAACACCCTTGATCACAAATGATTCAAAATAACAATTTTTCTGTTAGGTTTTTTTTATTTTTGAATCACTAGTGGTTCTTTTCTTAAACTCTCTATTCGCATATTTAAGGGAGTAGAATATCCTCATCCTAATAAACAAGGTAATTACATAGTTATTTGGAAAATTTGGGCACTCATGCTGGAAATTCTGGTGATTTAACCAATAAATCTTCTCGATTGTAGGCTCTCAACCAAACTCCAGCTCTGAAAATTGTTGATTCATGAAGTATTCAGTTGATATATATATTAGTTGAAAAAAACATTCATACGTGCGTTAATAAAACCATACCTTTCAACATCGCTTGGAAATCTAAAGAGAGACGTCGTCCTATCCCTAGATTTTGAGGCACATCCTCGATAAGCACAAACACTCCCCTTGGTTGCTAGCCATTTTTGTAACCACAAATATGATACGCGATAAATGATAACACTAAACACAATCAAATCATTAAAGTTCCTAAAAAACTGTTCAAAATAAATTACACAAAACACTTCATTCACTTTACAAATTCAAAACAAGCAAATCCTAAAAATTTGGAGGTTGACAAATAACAAGCCAAGCTTCGTGCTTGTGCAAAGAAATTTCGTTTTGTCAGAACGCTTGAAAGACGCTTCTGTATAGTTAAGGTATTCTGTGCTAGAGCGGGCACTGGCCACATGCTGGAAGTGGCCGTGTGCGGTAGACTCCGTTTCACATAAGAAGAACCCACTAGTGTCTAGAAGTTGCAGTCGTATGCGCAAAGAAGCTGCACATAAAAATATCTGAACATCAATATCATCAATATCTAGTGGATTCTTCTTATGTGAAACGGAGTCTACCACTAGTCACCAATGAGCCGAACTTTGAAGGATCAAATACTCTGAATCTACTAACACTTTATGGACATCAGCCATTGAGCGAATTAAGTAAATGTGAAAATGTTATATATAATAAATAACACAAATTTAATATTGTTTAGTTCAGTTTTATTGATAGTTTCTGATATGTATACCTAAAGACATTCATTATAATGAATATAATTGTGCTATTCACCCAAAAGTAATTTAAGTTGAACATCAAAATATAATTGTTTTGTAAAAAGTAAGATAAAACAAAGGTTGTCAATTATTATTATAGTTAAACAGGTCCGTAATAGAGGAGTTCAGTCTAAGGTCAGTGTGGCCAACAAAAAGTGTTTTTTTCTGACAAGAATGACAGTTAAGGTCAGTCTAGTTACCGGTTTTTCGGTTACTTTTAAAAACCATATCAGCATCTTCAACAAAAATCGAACCTTTGCTAAAAATCCACTCCTCATCCAAAACATAAGTTGGTACATTTTTTTCAGAATATTTTCTAATATCTGTAGCCTCTTGGATCTTATAACAGGAAGCTCTATTAGAGATGTCTATAATTAGTTTGTGTAACCTTAAAACTAATTTTATGTGTCCACTTTTTGGCTACATTGTACATCAGAAATTTTTTCTCGGAACCACTCCGATACGTGCTTTCTTTCACCGTATGCACCACTTCTCGTAATTTACTTCGAATAAGAGGTGTACATTTAGTTTATATTGCCTCTACAGTTCGGTCGCTGACTTTTTAAAACTTTTGGGTGAGGTGAACAATTCGGAGACTCTAGTTTTTGACTGTTTTTGATAAAAATCGATAGTTCCCAACTATTATAAAGATTACCTGTCAAAAAATTTGAGAATTATTCAAAACTTCCAAGAGAAAAATCAAAAAAAAGATTTTTTTCACTTGTAAAAAATATATCCCACCCCATAATATACTACAATTTCACTTTTCTATTTTGAAATTACATGTTTTATCAAAATATAACTCTGCAATATCTCATATCCTCACATTAGTTTGGTTTTTCAATTCCATTGAAAACTCATTAAAAGAAAAACTGCTGTAAACAAACTAGCACGTTACACGGTACCAATTTTTTCCCGGGCGAATGATTGTTTAATATCCGATGGAAAAGTTCCAAAAGTGATTAAACATTTTGAAAACAGTTTACGATGCGCACCAAATCGATCTTCTATACACGCTGTTGTTGTTCTTAATGGGATTTTCTTTATTATCACAACACCACATAAAAACCTTTTTTATTGCCAATGGAAAAACAATTAATGTGTCAAAAATACGTGTTGGTTTGGAAATTAATTTTAAGTGAGACATTGAAAAGCTTTCCTCTATATTTTATGAATCGATTTTCGTTCCAACATACTGTAAATAGGATTTCCCTTTATCACATTTCTTTGTTTCAATAACTTATTCCTTTCTTCCTCCCTACATTAGAGTGTTTCACTATCCTAGAAATATTCACTTTTTATGTTTCATTTCTGGGCAAAGGAAGGCTTCCTCATTTTTTATTGTTTTTGTTCTTCACATTCCTCCGCTTGTATCTCTGTAGCCCCTAACAATTCCATGTATTATATCATTTTGATATATCAGTGCCATTACATAAATACAACTCTGTGAGACCTCCCAAAAAATTCCCAGCCCAATTATGATACCGCTACCTCCATAAGAATAAACTTCTTGAAATCGACCTCTATATAGGCTCTCCCCAAACTGTCACTCGTCACGTCACTTCACGCATATTCATCATTTTGTCATAAAGTGACACGACACCAAGTTCAGCGAATTCGGCGGTTGTCAACGTTAAGTCATGGTCATCGTGTTTTCAAGTCCACATAAAGTCCATGTTCTGTACGTAATCCGAACCCATCTAGTTCTCCGTAAATCAGCAGCTATCACCGAGGCTGGTCTGATTACATTTCTTTGTGCCGTGATAGTAATGAAACGATCTTGCTTTGTGGTAGTAAACCTTGGTCTTCCAGTCTTCCAGGCCTTTCAGAATTATTGCCTCATTCCCAAAATCTATTATTAAGCCCACTAATAACTCTTTGCGACACACCGAATGCATTTGCAACATCAAGTTGTCTCAAACCAGCCTGAAACATACCAATAGCCCAGTTACCGTTTAAAACTGACAAGTACCTTCGTTGTATGTAAAAATTACTCAATATTAGAATAAAAACAGAAAAAAACGAGAGATAGTGAACAACCCGAGTTCTCAACAAAAAATCTGATAAATATCATGTTGTTTAGTGTCTGAAATTAGACTGTGCCGTACCATATGGGTACGTTCTCAATTATGAATATTGTTTGAAAAATAAATGCAGTTTTAACAACATTTTTTTAATATCCCTAACCTTTTTCCATGTTTGAAAATCGTCTGCTCTAATTCTTGGTACAACTGTTTGTTTCGTGTAGATGTTGTATAACACCGGCCTGAGGACTGCTCCTTGTGGTACTCCTTGTCTCTACTCTTTGTTCTTTATTTTACCTATTTCTACTCGAAATTTATTTGGACAATAGCCACTTAAGACAACCTAAATAAGAAATAATCATTTTTTCAAATTCTATAAAATTTTATAACGAAATAAATCAAAATATTTTAATGATGTGAAGATTTAATAACCCGAACCAACTAACTAGCATTTCAAAATTTGAATTTTATATGATTGTTAGTTTGGCTTACGCCCAACCGGCATTATAAGGTCAGATAACCGTGACGGCTGACAGGATTTTATAATACATAAACTTAAATTGTAAGATTTAACATTTATATTATGTAAGTGTTTTGTGGAAAGCAGTTAACGTATGATAATAACACTGAATGAAGTAAATATATCCAATTTTTGTACACCACAAAATAAGAAAGTATTAATTTATTACACACCTTGTATATATTTGTTTGTTAATGACACATTTGGAGAGAATAAGACTGTTATTGAACTTGTCAGTTAATGGCAATATTGCAATAGTATATTATACACCAAGGTGGTGAAGACTATTATTATTGACCGAGCTCCAAGATTATTTCGCGAGTGGCTCTGCCCCGAGCGGATTAAGGTGCGAGGTTTATAAATGTCTTCAACACCATGGTGTATATACAATTTCTTCCACTACTAGCCAAATTTGAGACAAAAATTAAAAATAATTCACAAGCGCACCATAGAAGCGCACCACGAGAAGCGTTTACCCCGTCGTCTGACTGACAAGTACACAGTCAGGTTTTGATATTTTATGAACGTATTCGTTATGTCAACAGTCATTTTTAGGTTGAGCGCTAATTTTAAACAAATAGCATTTTTATTCAAATAATTTTATCCTGGTAGGAAATTTCAAGCAGCAAATATGTTAAAGACAATCTCCTGAGTATACAAAATTATGTTGCATAAGTTTTTGTTGAGAATTCAGGGATAGTATGTTCATTTAAAAACCAGGAGGAGTAATTTGAAAAGCCTTAATCACACCACTAAAAGTTACCAGATTAGTTACTAAAGGGTGTGTTCCGAAAACGTAGTCAACAGTCGTGTTCCAAATATATTAAATATGCCTTGATAGCAAACACATTGGTTGCGTTCATCACAACGTAGCGCTACCGAAGCGATCATCAATTTCCTGCTGAACGCGTGTTTTGTTGACTGATCAGATTGAGCGATGTGGTATCAGTCGCCATTTTTTCAATCAGAATTGAAATACGCTACACGCTACCGATTTATGATGCATTAACTGTCATTTATGACATATGTTGGAAATATATTATAAATATCTTTGTTTGGAGATATTTTAGTTTGTATTTTAGTGAAAATGAGTGAACAGCTGGAGGTGACTTATTATTTCATTAATAAATTGTATAGTTTGTCAGGAAATTCAACTCTTCATAGTATGCTCCAAAGTGGGGAGCTCTATTTATTGTAATTAAATCCCATTTTTTAATGTTTTGAAGTAATACCTATTACATAATTGTCGTATATATCAAATAAAATTGAGTTGTTGTTGTTGCATTCATTGACATTTGTTACATATATGTCGATGGTTTTATTAGCACGTTCAGCAGAATTACGAACTGATAGATCACTCTAAAAATCGCTACCTGATCAACTTTGTTGGGATGAACGCGACCATTAATCATAAGTCGATTTTTCCTCTGATCTGCAGTATATTTTTCAGATGTACCTACGCATTAAACAAAATGTAAGACTTTTTCCTGTTTCGTTTCTTATTCAAACATAAGAAGATTCAGATTCTCATCGACAAAAAACAAATTATAGTCATTGTTGATGGTGGAGTTACAGATAATCAAGTTACTTTAATTATATTTATTACAATTAAATTGAAAAGAATATGACAATTGATAATATGTTCTAGTAATAACAATACTACAAAATTAATAGCATTGTAGAGCAATATGCAGTATTAATTTAAACATTACCAACAGTTATCTTTATGTTGCCGGATTAAGTGTAATAAACCACTTTTCAAATACTTCTGAGATACCTTCTTCCTTCTTTTTAACTTCAAAAACCAATAATGTATTTTCTACCAAACCCATTCTTTTCTATATTGTTTTATATCTTCCATGGCATGTTCTTCCGATGAACTTTGACGATTTATTCCAAAATATGCATATAACAAATAAATAGTACCTACATTTGACACAGATAAATTTAATTTGTTTCAAGAAAGTCTGAACGTTTCTTTAAAGCTTGCAAAATTTTGACCAGCACAGATAACATTTTTGTTCTTCAAACGATATTTTTTATTCACTCATCACAATTTTTCAAAAGTCCTGGTATTCCACCAATATTTTCTGCACTATATAATGTTCCTCTACTTCAGTATTCCCTTAATACTCGCTAAACCGACTTTACTATATACATACTTTAAAAAAAATGTAAAGTAATAATGTACCCAATGCTTCAGAATATTTTTGGTTTTTCATCCAATATTTATTTATTTATCTGTCAGAACTATCAAAAATGAAAACTATCAGCTGATGTCAATATTAAAAAGTGTTGTGTGAAACTGGGCGGAATCTGACCAATAAGAGGTCTACAGAATTGCCAACTTAAATTCAAATCACTCCTCCTGGTTTTTAAATGAGGTACCTATAGTTCAACAAAAACTTTTGCAACAAAATTTTTCATATCCAGGAGATTGTCTTTAACATATTTGCTGCTTGAAATTACCTATCAAGATGAAATTATTTGAATAAAAATGCCATTAGTTTAAAATTAGCGCTCAACCAAAAAATGACTGATGACAATATAACGAATACGTTCATATTATATCGAAATCTGACAGAGTACTTCTCAGTCAGACGACGGGGTAAACGCTTCTCGTTGTGCGTTTGTGAATTATTTTTGATTTTTGTCCTAAATTTGGCTAGTAGCGGAAAAAATTGTATATACGCCATTGCAGAGAAGGTATTTATAAACCTCGCACCTTATTCCGCTCGGGGCGAAGCCCCTCGCGAAATAATCTGGGCACTCAATCAATAATAATAGTCATCACCACCTTGGTGTATAATATACTATTGCACAATCGGCAATTTTTTTTTATTTTACCATTTTCATTGTTACCATCGACCTTAGGTTAGGTTAGATGTGTGGTGAGTGGGTCCATAAGGCCCTTCACTGCGACTCGCAAGAGTGTAGTGGCTCACACGTATTCAGATTTCACCAAACAAAGTCAGCTTCTTAACAAAGCCGATTAGTTTATTTGGTGAATAATATTTCAGGTCCGAGGGCGAGAGAGAGACCCTGCCAAACATCAGAACCCGTATCTTTGAACGTTAGACTAAATGCTCCCACGTATTTCATGTGATGGGAATGGATTTGTTTTATTCGAGCAGTATCTCCGAAATCTCGAATGTTCGACTTGCAAACGAATGAATTTATCAGTCGTATCAGTCCCACATGGGAGTAAGCGTATAGAGTCTTGCGCAGAACGTCAGAAAAACAAAAACAAATAAATATCAAACATAATCTGCTGTGGATATAGCGTGTCATAGATAGATAAATCATAGCGATATTATAAGTTTTTTGTTAAATAATACTACTGAAGAAAAATGAACGCAGATGAAGCTTTTATGCATCAAATAATTGATGATTTGCAAGATGCTGAGGAAATGGCTGAAGATACGACGAGAAGGTTTTCTGATAGAAAAGATCCTTTTACATTAAATTAAATGATCGGCAATTCTTGGAATTATATTGGGTAGATAAAGAAACTGCCCGTGATGAATTCCAAGAGAATATCTTTTTGGGCCAAATTCAACTTCATATTTCCTCTACGTAAAAGTGACAAAACAGAATAAAAGTAAACCAAAAGCTACATGTAATCTTCTTCCTCTCACGTGCTTTTTAAACTACTCTCACACTATTCTACAGTACACTTTACCTAAAAAATGACACATAAGATCTACAAAGCTGTTCGTCACTGTGTTTGGAAGATATTGCTATTTGAATTTTCGAGTATCGTTCGATTCGTGTGAAATCATTCGTACGAAAAAAATCCATTCGACGTTCTCGCGAATAGTCGAATGTTCAAAGATACGGGTCCTGATACCTCATTCGAGCCGCGGCGGGGCAGGCACAAATTATATGCTCTGCTGTTTCATCATCTTCCAGACATAGACGGCAAGTCGGATCTTCCGACAGTCCAAGTTTTAGCAATGGTGATTCAGATGACAGTGGCCTGTTAAAAGGTATGTTACACAACGTAGGTAATGCCTGCTATGGTCTAACATTTGTTTGGAGACATTCTTCGAAGGATGTATGTATAGAAATTTTTTATTGTTCTATGTATGAGATTGGCTTGCTCCACTCTCTCCACACATGAAACAATGGCGTAAATTTCCGCCTGAAATACGGTTGTATAGGATCCTCGGGAGGTTGAAATTTCTGTCCTAGGTCTGCGCCCGTATACACCTGCACCAGAGCCTGAGTGTGTTTTTGAGCTGTCTGTACAGATGTCTGCTCTTAATAGTTCATCCTTATGGAGGATTCATTCATCTTCGTTTGGTATAAGGCAGGTCGTAGTTTACTTTCGACCTTAGTGGTTACTTACGGCCCTCATGCCTTTTATAAGTAAACATTTAATATAGGAAAAGAAGATTACTCAATTGATATTTTCTTTCCTACTAACGACTGGACTTTATCTCTATGCTTTATCTACAATAAGAGGGCTTGCAATAAAACATTTTCAACCTAAACATTTTTTTTTCGATGTCGCAAATGATAAATTCGCTTACACCCGCGTAATCGTCAAATATATCTTAAATATTTATGTTGCAAGACGAAATGTTTTCTACGTTTGATATATGTATAATGCTGTAATTAATAATTTCTGGTTTAATAACAGTATCAAATTTTAATCGGTTGTTTATCTTTCCGTTTTCGATCGATTAACTTTGTTGGGTCAATTTATTAGCTTCACCTGCGCTATGTTAAACTTCATCATTTTCAGACAGCACACAAATCTGTCTAACAGCTAAAAATGTATTAAAAATTTGAACTGTTTAAAATTTCATATCGTTTCAATAGTCTGGGTAATAGGCAAGTCCTTACATGTCTTATTCAAATGTGACAGATGTGACACTAATTCTAATAATAACACAGAATACACCATCCCAAGAAGAAGCGAAGCTTGTGCTATTTTATAATTCATTTTCTGAGTGCGCATGTCTGACAGTCGCCATTTTAAGCCTGTTATCTGTCAATGACATGTGATTTTATTGTTTACCAAAGAATTTTCTTTGTTGTAAGCTTTTTGATTATTTAGGTACATATTTTTGTGTGTTTTGAACAATAAAATTTGTTTACAAAATTACATTTATTAGTTATGGCGCCAAAAACTTGTGCAATTCGTGGCTGTCATTCAAGTGATGGATGATAATAATTGAAAAACACAACAAAACTTCGATATCTATGGAGAAAAGTTTACTGTCGCTTCTTTTTTATAACTTCGTTCTCACAGATATCAGTACATTTTCTCTGGGTGTAAAATTTAATTCAGAATCTGGTGAAGTGTAACTTTTAAATATATAAATAATAAAAATTTTATATTCAAGCACCATACTTATTGTAATTTTTTATCATCATTTACTGAAATTCTTTCTATTGTAAACTGATATTATGAATATATAATCTATTATTATTGAATTGGTTTTTAGACTCACCCTATCCTACATATAGTGCTACATAAAAACATACTTTGTCGAAACAAGTCATAAAAAAAAACAATTATTATTTGAGATTATTTGGTTTCACTTTTTTGCGTGTAGTTAACATTTAATTAACATTTTTTGTACAATTTTCTCAGTGTAACTTGATCCGTTATCTGTCAACCACAAAACAGTCTAACCTATAGAAGTGAAAGTTTATAGGATGACCTTGAATATAAAAATGAGGTTTCAAACCCATCCGCCTGAAGCGCTAGTTGCAATTAGGGTGTCGAAACAGGCCTGGCAGCTAAGGCCTTTAGCACGAGAAGAAGAAAGGATTTTAAAATTCATCATAGCTGTCATAAAGCTGTTGTCACCATTGACTTTTATAGATTATTTGCTTTTGCCATTTGCTGCTGTTATTTGTGTTTTAATTAGGTACTGTAAGTGTTATCAAGTGTGATAATTCATAATATTATAATAACTTTATAATGGTTGGTAATAACTTTATAATGGTTGGTGTGAAGTGTTGCGTTCCTGGGTGTACAGACATTACATAAAAACGAAATAGGTTTCCCAAACAATACCCTTTGTTGTTGAATGAATGGGTTGCTTTTATTCGCAATTTAAAACTGAAGGAACAGATTTATAAATCCTACAAAGTTTGCAACAGACATTTTGAACCACAATATATTGTTAGTGGGACAAAAGGGGGCCTCACTCGCAAGGCTGTTCCTACAATCCTTTCAGGATTGATCAAAAAGTGATGGGAAATACGTAATATTGTCTCTTAGGTATTACTTAGCGCGTGGTAAAATGTAAATTGCATTTAGGAATTCCTAAATTCGTTTTAGGTATTACCTGACTCCAGGAAATGGTTAGTGAAATCGGGCATTAGTCATTCAAATAAACAAACTTCCATTAAAAAAAGCGCTATAAAATAGTTCTGAACCCATCCACTGCGATCGCTGATATTCTTTCAGTTAGTTTACGAAAGTACTCGGTGTAAAAAGCTAAACAATGTTTAGCTTTGACGCTAGAATTATTAAAGATGACGCTCTAGTCGAAATTGGACCACGTGACTAGATTTGACCACAGAGTACACCATTTGACGCTCTCAACCAGCGTCAAGCGTCAGCATGAAATTGCACCTTTAGTCTGTTTTAGGCCCCAGCTGCCTTGCCTATTTCGACAACTGAATTGCAACTAGCGCTTCAGGTGGATGGGTTTGACACCTCCTTTTTTCATTCTAGGTAATCCTATTAGACTTTCACTTCTATAGGTTAGACTGTTTTGTGCTGTCAACGTCAGTTTGAAGGTTACGAAGTTTCGCCCCCAAAACATCAAAGGATTTACACCGGCTTTCGTTTCTTGTTTGGATGGTGTATTCTGTGATAATAGTGAGATGAATAATAATATGATTAAGTAACGAAGAGCTGCGGCTCCTATTCAAAATTGATGAAACTACAAAGGCAGTGCCTGCCACGACCATAATTTCAATAACGACGAAAGACTTGACAAAATATGAAAAAAATTGTAAAGTGCAAGAAAACAGATGGGATAACGTGAACAGAAAAAGATGCTGCGTTGTATAAAATAACAAGAGAGCTGATGCGTCCACAGTTATACCCAGAAACAGCTCCAATCGATCTTCTAATATAGTGCTAATAGAAATTTGCCTGTTTCGTAATAGAAACTTTTTAAATAATGTATAGGCTATTAAAGAGTCTATGTTCATTATTAATCCCATTCTGTTTCATTTAATAAACCAACCTATCTATAGTTTGATCATTTGCTCCGAGACATAGCATAACTTTCAAACTTTCGCATAAATAGAGCCTACACTTCGACTTACGTTAAGAAAGAACTACTTACGACGCGGTGTAGTCAAACGTATTTCCTAAAAGTTTTACTTAAATGCTTAAGTAGCACCAGTGCATTTGTCCCTTAGGGGGTTATTTACATTTGAGCACCAACTAAGAGTCAACAGAAGTTTTGATAACGAAAAATACCATAATAAGATTTCACTTGGAAACTTACAATTCTTAAAAAGAAAAAACAAGCATGGATTTTGTTTATCAAATTGGAGAAATAATGAAAATAGCACTTACTTAATTTAGTTGGACTATAATATTTAGTTAAATAAAACAACAAAGGCAAAAAAGATGTACCTAATGAAGATTGAAGTACTGAACATTTTCATATAGACGACACAAAATTGACAAATGTCTTTCTCAGTTGCATCAAAAGAGCTGTGTGAAACGGGCACTATGCTGCAGAAATACCAACTTGAACTCAGATCGATCCTATCAGTTTCAAAAGAAGGTATAGTAGTTGCCTAACAGAATATCTGTTAAGGAATTCCTCATGGTGTGTGTGTTTAGACCTTTCTCTGAATATCCTGTTTCGACGAGATGCCTCAACAATTATATCGCCATCTGTAATCTTCTCCTGAAATATATCTTGCCAATTTTCTCATACATTTAATCAAAATCGTAGGAAGAAATGAAATGATGTAAAAATATAGACTCACAATAATAATACAGGGTGTCCAGAAACTCTCCTGTCAAACGGAAACTACAGTTACTAGATGTGATTTTAAGTCGATTTAGATCAAATTACTTTAATCCGAAAATGCTTCCGATGTATCCGGCACCGAATTTGGAAAATTCAAGATAATTTTCATGAGAAACTTGAAAATTAAATTTTTTTATAAAAATACCTGTTGTTCCCCCCGACTGGCACGCTTTTGAAGGATGTGAAAAAAAGATTATTCACAGCAAACGACTGGTTTGTAACTGTTTATTGATTATACCAAGTATGAATATTTTAAGTAACGGTATTTTTTAATAATTTGAAGAAAACTTCGTCTTCTTCAAAGGGCTGTAGTAGCTCCTTTAGAAAGCATTTTCGGATTAAGGTAATTTGAGCTAAATCGACTTAAAATCACCTCTAGTAACTCTAGCTTCCGTTTGGCAGGAGAGTTTCTGGACACCCTGTATAAAATGCTTTCAAATGTCAAATCTTCAAGTTATCTGTCACCTCATTCTCCTAGTATGGTAACGTATATATTTTCGGTTAACAACATCCAACCATATAACGTATAGTTATGTCAAGGTCACAGATAACTAATCTAACTAACTAAAACAGCCCTTAAAAAGGCAACTCTCCTATAATTATTATTTTAATTTACAATAACTTACCATGTATGGTTATACTAAGTATGTATGTATTTTGGGGTGACATTCACTGAGACTTGAAAGATCTATTGTGCCCCCTTACTTCTACTCAGTTTCTGAGGAGATTCTCAGAAACTAGTAGTTCCTTTAGTCCTATTTCCCGGAGGAATTTTAGGATGTCTGCAGGTAAATGTTCCTCTTCTATCCAGTAATCTCCCAGGTGCTGTGCTCTAGGATTCTGAAGTGCTGCGCAGTTGGAAAGTATGTGGATGGAGGTTTCTTCTTCCATGCCACAAAATCTACATTCTTCTTCCTCCACTATTTTGAGATTTTTCAGGTACCCATTCAGGCGACAATGTCCCGTTAGGATCCCTGTTAAAACTCTTAGCCCAGTTTTACTTTGACTTATGCATTCATTTGATCTCAACAGGTTGTAGTCACCTAGAAGAATCTTTGATTGTCTAAGACCTACTAGATCTTTCCAATGGTCAGATCTTCTCTTTTTCTTGGCTTTACCTATTTATTCCAATATTACATTTGGGCTGATTCCGCAAAAGGGTTCAGGTATTTCAGTTCCCCTCTTTGCTAGTTCAACTGCTATTTCATTTCCTTCTACTCCAGTGTGTCCTGGAATCCATAGTAAGGCGACTATATTGTTCTCGCCTAGTTCATTTAATTTTTTTAGACATTCCCTCAAAATTTTGGTTATAGTAAATCGATTGAGAAACACACCTCTCTTTTGGTTCACTAAAAAGCCATTACGATGCAATTCTTGAGAATTTTAAACAAAAATTGTATAGTTCCGACTTACAACGCCTTGCTAATAGTAATTACTGTGTAATATATAAACATTTAACAGTCACTTCAGGTCCTGCAGATTATCTAACTAGTAAACTGCCGATTAAATTAGTTCGAATATTTTGTCAGATCCGTTTATGTTCGAAGACTTTTGTTAGAATAACGTATAAGGGAAGTATTTATACCATTAATCAAGAAGAAATTTGTACTCTGTGCAACTCGCGTCAAAATGAAACACTTGAACATATTGTGCTTCAATGCAGGATGTATGATTGTATTAGAGTGCAAATTATTAAAAATCTGCATAATTTTGATGATTTCATTGCCTTATTAAATACTCCTTCCTTGGCGGATTTCAGGCAAAGTTCGAATTATTTTATTGGCGTACTCAAAATTCGTTCATTTATTATAAACGAATAGCTTGGGTTTTACACAAATATTGTTTTCGCTCTTTTATTGTTTATTTTCATTGTGATTTTGCCGCATGAACTGTGTATTTATTTATAGACTCTGTTCCGGATTTCTTGCTATATTGATTTGTATCAATTTGAAGCAATAAAGATATTATTATTATTATTATTACTATTATGACCAAAGATATGAGTAAATTCGATCTTAATCAGCATTAGCAGCTTCACCGGAAAAAATGGATTTATATTTTTTTATCTCAGTGGCTGTTTATTTTAACGTAATTTAAACCGAAAATTTCATTATCGTGAAAAAAACTTCCTAGTCATTGTTGAAAAAATAAAATAGCGGCCAACGGTTTTATACAAATAAACATTACCTCGTCCTAATGGTTCTATAAAATTTTATGTAAAATCCGTTTGTTGTTTTAAACAAATAATGTTTCTGGTTTGGTTCAAAATGTTTAGCCAAATAGTCGATAATCTCCTCTTTTGTATATTTTTGAAGCAATTGTTATTCCGATGATCGAAATTTAAATAATATCATGACAGGTATCTATAAAACTGTGTTTTACGAAGTGAAAAATTACAAGTAGTCCAATAAATAAAGAGAGAAACCGGTTCAGACAGTGCGAAACTGTAAGTTTCAAGTGCGTCTTTCAAATGAAGAAATTTCTCCCATTCTCCAGGTCCATTATCATGACCCCAAAGTTCCAAAAATTAGTTTTTCGCTGATATCTGCCAAAATATGACATTTAGAGAATTTTTTTCGAAAACTCCGAGATAACGGCCAAAAACCTGACCTTTACTTGTAGCTCCTGCTGTAAAGAGCAGATACAAGAAATGTAGGCATAACTGGTGGACATGTTTCGCAATAACTCGAGCAAAAATGGATATTTTCTGATGATTCAAATTTCACGTAAAAGTGAAGCCTCACAGCTATTGTATCCTGAGTCCCGGACCCCTTTTCTATTTTTAATAATATCGGTTCTTAGCCCAGGCCAAGATTTTTTTTCTTGGATATTTCTCGACTCCTTCAAATTATACAGGGTGCTCCATAAGTAATGGTCCAAAGTGAATTGGAAGACTCTTCGCCTAAAAATATTACAATCTGACGCAACTTCTTTTAATAAAATATCGATGATAAGAATGATACAGGGTGGCAAAGTTGAAATGTCAAAAATGTTTTTTCCCAGTAAATTGGAAGATTTTGGATATGCAAACGTTAAAATTTTAAGATAGGATTTTTAGTGTCTGGGAAATAATAATACGTTATCAATTTCGATGTATTTTCTAGAGGGCGCCACAAAAGCTATGCTGTTGGTTTATTTGTGCGATCAACTTATTTATCGTTCACGGTATCCCCCTATTTATTGGAAAATATTAAAACTGCATCATTTTTGCGACAAAAAGGTATACTTATCATTAGTCTCAAAAATTACTGGTTTTCGAGATATTCGCATTTTTAAATCCCCCTTTATAATGTTCATTTCATTTATTAGCACAAAAATAATAATGTTAGTAAGCGCCGATGTCAGCAAATTCATTATCATCTATAATATAGCAAAAACATTGATAATTTGCAATAATATTGTCATAGATTTCGAAAGCGTATTTCCTAGTAAACAACCCGACTCGGAAATTATTGCAAATTATTAATGTTCTTGCTATATTATAGCTGATAATAAATATGCTGACATCAGTGCCTACTAACATTATTATTTTTGTGGTAATTAATGAAATGAACATTATGAAGGAGGGTTTAAAAATGCGAATATCTCGAAAACCAGTAACTTTTGAGACAAATGATAGGTATACCTTATTGTCGCAAAAATGATGCATTTTAATATTTCCCAATAAATAGAGGGATACCGTTAACCGTTAAATAAGTTAATCGCACAATTACGCCAACATAGTTTTTGTGGCGACCTCTAGAAAATATTTATATCGAAATGGATAACATATTATGATTTCGCAGACCTTAAAACACCTATCTACAAATTCTTACGTTTGTATCAAAAATCTTTCAATTTACTAAGAAAAAATATTTTTGACATTTTAACTTTGCCACCCTGTAGCTTTTTTATCATCAATATTTTATTAAAAGAAGTTACGTCAGATTTGAATATTTTTAGACGAAGAATCTTCCATTTCACTTTGGACCACCCTGTATATTATTTAACATTTTTTTAATGAATGATAGTAATTTAGTCGATTAGTAGTGATTTTTTGGCATTTTCGCAATAATGTATAGGGTTTTCCATTTAAAAAATTAGGAGTGATGATCATCGGAGAAGGGGGTTGAAGTTATTACGTCTACACATGAACAAAAGGACCGTTTTTACGTTTTTTTAAATGTTTTTCATAAAGTGACGACTTCAAAATTATGTGAAGTGGATGGTTTTCTTGGAAATGCTCTGTATTTTAGCTGGAGGTGTACATTTTTTTTAAATCTTCTCAGAAATAAACTTCTTTTATATTTATGTACTTATATCACAATGTTATTGCATAGTAAATCTTTTTTTAACGTCTTCACATCAACTTAAGAAAGTGTACACCAACTGAAATGAAAGTGCTATGATAGGAGGTATATTTTTGCAGCCGACTTTCGAAAATATTAGAGAAGGGGGGGTAATGAAAAAATAATAATTTTTGCAAATATCATTCCTTGTCTCCTCACAATAACTGTAACTGCAAAACGTATAACAAATATCTGTAAACTACCAACATTTTGTGCCACATATCGACTTGATGTATTAATAATTTTTCTATGAAATTCCAATCTCAATAAAATTTTTTTTAAATGTTTGTTATGAAAATAAACATACACAATGCGATCTTTTAATCTGGCACTCGACTTACAATGTATGAGGTATAGAAAATATTTTTTTGCTAGATACACACAGGCTTTCACAGTCCTCACTATACTTTCTTGTCTAAAAATAGTTTCGCAGTCTCGCTCCTACTCACTTCACCAACTAGTGACACTGATTGAGTATTTTTCAAACATTTTATTAATAAAAAAGGATTTTTTATATTATTACTTACTAGATACATTTTCTTTTTTTATATACAGGGTGATTCATTAAGAATGTCCAATCTCTGAACTGTAGATTCTAGACCTCAAAATATGATGATTCTGCTCAACATGCCTTATGCAAATATTGCTAGTTTCCGAGGTTTTCGCAATAATTTTTTATGTTTTCACAATTTCTCTTTGAAAATTGGCAATTTTACGTTTTTTGGCATGAGGAATCATAATTTGCACTCTAATTCAACATTGCTAATAGAGGGCGCTAGTTACACTTGTTTGTGTTAATTAAATCTAAGTAAACTTTTTTTGGGCTAAACTTCAACGAAAGCGGATCATAAAGTGTATTGAAGTAAATGGTGGGCATTTTGAGCCTTTGCTTTGAAGTTTTTTATTTTTGTTTAAAAATTTGTTATTGTTACATATTTAAGGAATAATAAAATTTTTTATGAAAAAATTAAAATTAATTGAACTTTTTAGAAGCAAATAACTCGATAACCGATTGAATCACACGAATCAAAGAAGAGTAACTTTTTTGTAGAATTTAACGCTTTTTAATATTTTTTAATTATTTTAGTTGTAAGTTTAGCCCAAAAAAAGTTTACTTTGATTTTTATTAAAACGTGTAACTAGTGCCCTCTATTAACAATGTTAAATTAGAGTGCAAATTATGATTCCTCATGCCAAAATACGTGAAATTGCCAATTTTCAAAAAGAAATTGTGAAAACATAAAAAATTATTGCGAAAATCAAAATTTAAATTTAAACTTTGAACACCCCGTATCTCGGAAACTAGCAATATTTGCATAAGGCATGTTGAGCTTGGACATTCTTAATGAATCACCCTGTATATACAGGGTGTACCAATCTTACGACAAACTTCAGTATATGGGTTATTTTGAGAGATATAAAAAAATGTTATCAACAAAAATAGTAGATGTTTTGAAGGTCCATATTTTGAAATTATATCGAACTATACAGAGTGCTGCATAACTCCGTTACAAATCAAACATATTATTTTTCAAATGGGAACCCCTGTATATTATACCGAATTCGGATTGGTTACATTTTTTTGAAGCTTTTGATATAAGGTTTTGCCACGTTATACAGAGTTAGTTCTTCAAAAGATATGGACACGTTTATGTGAAAATCGTAGGTAAATCAACGCTCTGTAGCTTGTTGTACGTTAAAGAAAAAAAAATGTATTTTTACAAACAAAGTTTCGTAATATGATGCAATATCTCCGTATCCTATTAAATTCAATTATATTCTTTCTTATATACAGGGTGAACGGAAACTCGGACCTGTTTTTTTCTTTTTTCCACACCCTGTATTTCATAGCAAAAATAGAATCTTCGATTATGTAACTTTAATTTTTGTGGAGCATTCCCTATACCCAAAGTTTAAATAAAAACAGAGTTATTTTGTAATATTTATTGAAAACTATTATTATTGACCTATTATGTGAAAGCAATAAACGTTGTATGTAACAAAAAATCCTAATTAATGATCATTCCAAACGAAACTAGCCACCAAAAGTATAATCCCAACCGTAATATTAAACTAAAGGTTCAAAAAAACAAAACAACGCACACCATCCACAATTTCAATGTTTATATCAACAAACGTCGTAATAAATTTTTTTTTACCTATCCACATCGAATAATCGGATAAAATTATTATGACAGTTGCTTATTATTTCAATTTTCTATTAACCCAAACCTGTGTACGTGTGGGACTTCTATAAGTACATCGAATTGGTCATAAATTATTCAAAAAAAAAATTGTTCGGTTTCTATCACCCGCAGTGTGTAAATTTTCGATTTTCGTTATGTACTTTTAATCATCTTCACTAAATAAAAGTTTATTTTTACTGGCAGACAAGTTAAGTAAGCAAATTTTCTTTCTAACATAAACCACATTTACGAAAAAAAAATAGGCAGTCATGTGAAAGCAAAAATAAATTAACCCCCCTTAAATAAGTCTTTCGTGCGCCCGTGGGTATTGAAATTTGTATAAATAAATCAACTCCCTTTTAAAATTGTATGGTACGACTTTGATAGAAGTTCTTATAAATAAATCGATCTCTAGTTATTGCAAAAAGGTGAACCCATTTAATAAAAATCGAGCACTTATGGTGAATTATTCCAAATAAATTAAATACCTTTGAAAATTTTATGATACGACTATGTAAAAGGAAATTCTCAGAAATAAATCTATCCCTTATGCTTATTATCCTTATTTTATCGGACACGCTTGGTAGATGTCCATTTTTGACCCTTTAAAAAAATGTTGTCATACGCCCACTGTAAAAGTAATTTTTTTTCAAATAACTGAACCAAACTAAAGAATGCTTCGCTGCTAAAAAACAATTTGAAACAACTACTACTCTGGCGATACATGCCCTGATAGACATTTAACGAAAGTATTTTTTTGTTTTCAGGTAATGTGCCCTCGCCACCGAAGAACGCTTCTTCAAGCTCAAATCAACAGGGTTTTGCGACCCTCATCGTCATGATAGCAGTTTTATTCATCATAGTATTATTCTGTTGTTTCGCCGCACCCGGTATACGAATGATGTGCAAGAGATATATTTTCAGACGATGTTTCGCTAACGATCACAACATAGATAATGGTAAGTTTTATTCAAAAATTTCAGCTATAAGTGGCCTCCTAGGTCTCCCGATCTTACTTCGACATTTCTTTTAACACCGGCTATAGCTCAACTATAAAACTGACAAAAAAAGTGAAATAAGTGCATAAGGCCGAAAAATATCCATATAATTTCTACAATTTTAGCTCAAAAAGTCAAAGCAACAATTTCCAAAATAATTAAATTTTCTCGTGACTTGTGTGTCTACATTCTACCTCAATCCCATCAAGTTTAATGGTTTTGAGGTTTTTTCTTTTCTTACTGAAGGTTATTAAGATGGTTTTGGTAGGATTTATGTTAAGTCCCAGCTATTTGTATAGTTCAGTCTCTTTTGCACGATGTCACAAAAGGTGTTTTCTTGTGTCTTAATTTCTATTGAAATATTTTCAGTGTACGCCAGACGTTACGGTTATGATACGAGGGATGAAATAAATGAAGTTAGCGAATTAAAAAAGAAGGTAAACAATAAATGGCTTTTGGTGTTGCTTCTATAACAAAACTAAACTTTTTTTCTTATTAAAATGTGTTCTCTAATATTTTCTCATGTCACTTCCAGATATAAACAGAATAACATTTCTTAATATAAAAATGCTTGTTTAAAGACTGGGCTTTACTAGTTATTTTAGACCGGCGGCACAAGCAGTCTTGCCAATAAAAGTTAGCGTGTGCCGATGATCCAAACAGATATTTTCTTATGCAAAAGTTAGCGATACTGCCGCTGGTCTAGCCCAGCTTGGCAGTTTGGCGAATGCTAATCACTGTAACTGTTACTTTATGAACATACAGTATGCGAAAAGTCTATCGAGTCCATTCGACAAGGAAAATATGAGAAAAACTGCTTGAAAGTGAGGGAAGAATAATTGTGAGCGTATCTAGTTCATCCGAGGCTGGAAGAATGACGAGAGCAGAATGGATGAACTAGATACGCCCACAATTATTCTTCTCTCTTTCAAGCAGTTTTTCTCATATTTTCCTTGTCGTACTTGTGTAAATGGAATGGACTCGATAGACTTTTCGCATACTGTATAATTATTTACATAGGTATTTGTATCTATACTAACTGAAATTAAAAAATGTGACAACAACGCTTACAATGTTTGTTTATAATATTATTTTGCTTGCTGTCAAATTTTTAAAAGATTCCCGATTGTGTAAATATGAAGAAAAAGTTTACTTTAGCTAGTAAACTATTACGAGTACACAATTTCACTTCCCCTTGCATTTCAGTAGGTGGTTTTGAAATTACCAAATTTCACATGTTTCATTTCATATGTTTCGGTCAATGTATACACTTGTACACTTTTACCGTAAAATGTATACATTTCTCAAAAAGTTAGGTATAATGTGAACTGAATATAATGTATACGAACATTTCCCGGTAAATGTGTACTCTTGCCTTCACGTTTTGGTAAATGTATACTCTTACCTTCATGTTTTAAGAAAAGCTGGAATACTAATAAATTAAAAATGATATTGAAGTAAAAAAATATCTATAGTAAATATATTTCTTTCTCTTATTGTTTTTTAAGTTTGATTTCGAACAAGAAATGTTTATCGCACTGCTTTAATGATGAATGCATTGTAATGCACACTAGGTTATTCAAGAAGGGGAAGGGAATATAATCATTGGATTAGCCGTTCCCCTTCTTGAATGACTTGATATGCGTGTTACAAAGTATTGGATATTTTTCAAAAATGG
>CAJUYI010003134.1:8350-25281 GCA_910591695.1 Galerucella pusilla | reverse complement strand
TATTATTTTTTTTTTATATAAGAACAATTAACGCAAAAAGGCTCACATAATAATAATAAACTCCTTTATTTCAGATCATAATTACAAGTAAACACAAAGTGAAATGACGTCATACAAACAAAAAACTTAATACTTAACCAAAAACAAAAAAGTACCGTATACATTAAACACTAATAAAATCTTGCAACGTAGGTATAAGGTTCCAAATTTATTAACATTTTACTAATCTCGTCCTTAAACATTTTTTGTGAACCAATTTCTTTTATTTTATCAGGCAGACCTTAGACACATATAATGTGGGCACTTTACGGTAGTCAGTCTATGTATTGGGTCTTTTAAGAGTAATTTGCTGGAATTTTAGATCAATATTTTGAAAATTGTGGCTTGTGTAATTTTTTAAATCGGTAGTTGCTTTCCAAAAATGATTTTGGGTGCCAAATTTTAATTTTACATAAAAACTGATGGTACTAATCGATGTCTCTACTTCAAAAACCCCATTTTTAGCTCATTTTTAATAAGATTATCGTGAATTTTAAAGTAAAAAAAATTGAAAAAATCTACTTCCCCTAAAAACACGAATTTTACCATAAAAACATTCTCCGCGCTAAACTTTTAAACTGTTTGATAAAGGTCAGAATTCCTCTGCCAATAATATCTAAAATACAAGGTGTCCCACGACCCTTTTAAAACTTTCTGTATATGGCAAAATACTTAGGGGTGGTTCTATTTAAAAGAATGAAGAAATTTGACATTTATGAAGTTGAACTTTGAAAACTTTTTATACACACCCTGTACAAAATGAAAAATTTTTCAACATAGATTCAAACACGTCTGACCTTACTTAAAGCAACCGAACATAAACCATTTTTATATCTTTAAGGGTATCCTCGTAAAAAAATAATTATAAGGGTCTGCAACGGTCAATTTTTTTACAAAAAAATTAATAACTCAAAAAGTATGTATCTTTCGAAAAAAGTTTTCAAACAAAAGTATACTAAAATTTTACGTAGATTTTAAAAATGTATTAATATACAGGGTGTTCTATTTAAAATAACAAAGTTACAGTCGACTTTCGGTAGAACCGGAAGTCGGCCATCTTTGAAAATATTTTAGTTGAAAAGATCGTATCCGAAAACCCAAACGTAGAAATTTTCATGATTTTATTATAAGTATTTTGCCATATACAGATAGTTTTAACTCGTTGTGGGACACCGTGTATATAAATAAAGGAATGCAACTATGTAAATTAACCTACGTATAAGTAGATTTATTAAATTTAATCACCACAAACAGCCCCTAATTAAAAATTTCGTTTATTTCATTTAAAAAAAGATAAACATTTTCACCCAACATAGCTTGTTTATATCTTATAAAAATATGACTTAATAGAACTTGGCAATAGTTGATCATTATTTTTAAATATCTCTGTTGGCGCCTGCTTGAAGAATTTTTCATTATGTAAACGTTCCTGATATTTTCGAAATTTCTTCGGTATGTAAGTATGTAAGGTTTGTTTGTAAAGCAATAAAAATTGTTTTGAAAAATATTAATAAAAATATAACTACAATATGTCCCCTTAAGTTGGAGTATAAGGAAAACTTTTTTATTATTAATTTTAGGAAGAATAGTTATTCTTCATAAAAAGTTTTGCATTATCTAAAACCTATACAGTCATCAAATATCAAATTTTTCAGTCGTATACGAGGTTTGTCAAAAAATATGAGTTTTACTCAAGAGTAAAGTATCTTTAAATTTGACAATACCGAAATATATTAATAAAAAAAGTTGGTTATGTCGAAGCATTAGTATGAGTAAAAATTAAATTTGTTTGTTTCTAACATTAATACGAGGGGTAAACCGCCGGCACAAATCTTGTACACCCACATTTGAAAAAACTTCCACATATTTCCACAAAACTTCCACACACTGTTTTCAAGTTAGTTGGCGATGTAAGAACTCATGCATTTCTTTAAGGGGAATCTATCGGCAGCGATTTGACAAAATATTGAAGTATTTTTGGCAAAGAATTTTGAGGTAATGGATGTATTGAGAATTAAGAAAAAAATATATCATGTAGATTAATGTTGAATAGTTGAAGTTCTCATCGAATAAAAACTTTGAAATGCTAACCAAATTTTGTTGAAAAAAATACGAATCATGAGGTAATTACACATATTAAGTAAAATTTGAGCCCTTGTAAAGAATTAAATATGGATTAAATGGAAAAACTAATTGATAAGAAGTCTAATTTGAAGCTTTATGAATACTATATAAAAATCTCAGAATCCTCAAATTACTTATAACCGTACAATTCCTTATTGAAATTCGGTTGCTACCACTTAAATATCGGATAAAAATCCATCCCTCGCTTTTCTATCCTTCTATGATCTATGACTGACATTGTCTCTCTGCTTCGGTAGTCGCGTGCCGTTCCATTGTTGATACAACGCTCGCCAGTCTCCCAGTTCAGTACTGACGAAGCTTATAGAGTAGTACGTGAACCAAAATCCGCTTGGACCGCTTGGCTACCTACATGTTGCGGAGCTTTCATATTTCTAATAAAATTTTCGTTATGTGAACTTAAACGTGAGGACGTAGGGAAACAAAAAAATATACAAAGCATTATTGTGCAAGGTCGAATTTGGTAGATGCCCCTTAATATATTCTATATGTTGTCACTCGTAACTTGTAACTTAGTTTTTTATACATTGTGAGTGTCTTCTTTAATGTATTTTTTATCGATACCATTTATATTATGTATCAATATGTGTGAAAAACATTTATTATTATTATTATTATATACACATGTGTCATTGTTCATTTTCTTGTTGTATTGCATTATTGTAATTTTCATGGTCATTGTATTGTATTATATTGTTATTGCCTACATTTTACAATCTACATTTTATATTTCTACATTGTACATATTCACATTTTTATATTTCACCTTACAGTACATAGTACACGTTACATTTTTCTGCGAAACAAGTATTTGCACTTATCGCAAGAGACTCGTTATTCACTTCCATTATGTATGCTTATCCAAATTTTTGTATTTATTTATCTAGTGAATAAAGTTATTATCAAGTAAATACGGTCAGATCAATTTATTTTTTTTTTCGGTAGGTAACCAGAACTGGCAAGTTCAATCCTGCTCGAACGTTACAACAGAAATTACACCTCCTTGATATTGATATTGACCTTGATGTTAACGTTATATTAAAATTAGATAGTCTGGGAGCTAATCCAAAAGTCAATAAAAAAAACTTGTGACGAATTAAATGGATTAAAGTACCTACCTTTTCCAAGGTTTACTGATTTTTTTTTCACAAATAAAATAAATTTTTCTCAGATTTACAATTTAATAAACGTCAGTTTTAGTGATAAAAAATTACATTTTTTAACCATTTTTTTCAAAAATAATACAATTTTTATTGAAATTGAGGAAATTCTGACGTACTTAAATCGGTGTAAGAATGAAAATAAGATGAAATAATTACTTACTTTCAAAATTTTCTTATATAGAAAGAAAATCTTTATTTATAAACAAATATTATCAATCAACGAACTACCTGCGAGCCCATTAATACTCTGGTTGCCGAACTATATATCCAAAGTCGCAATAGACACGTCATTAAAAGACGGTATTTTTAGAAACCAATCATTAACGAACATTCAAATACACACAGCCTTCTGTTATCAAATATCACTCCATTAAAACGATTAAACAAAATTTATTGACACAATTCTACACAAGAATAGAAAACTAAACAGAAACAAAAATATACAAAACATAGACGTACTTAATTGGGTCTTTGAGTCACCGTTGATTTGCTGGAAGTGCTTGATGAGCGTTAAAAAAGTGTATCGAATGCCAATTCTAATTGAAATGTATGTTTTTTTTTGGCACGCCACTGTCCAAATATATTTATCATCGTTAAAACATAATTTGCAGAATGCGATTATCATAATACCTATATTTTTTTATATTTATGATATTAATATAATATCTACAAATTGTATCAAAATAAGTGTTCAATTAAATTATTATGTAAAATTATACCCAATTTAAATAAATAATGAAAAAATTATCTAACTTGCTCATTATCCATAAACTACACAAAATGGATGAGGGTTCAGACTCTTCAGCTTCCCACTATGAAATTTTCGCTAATTGGGAAGTTACCTAGGCCCCCAGTGTCTTTGATATTACCCGAACCTTCACACAAACACCACATATCTAAATGGTAAGTTCCTTTATCGCCGCCACTGCACCTTTCTCCGTATATTAGTTTGATACAGCAATGTGGATGTGGATGCCGCGGCCTTGCCTTAAACTACAGTTCACACTCCAGCTTTGAATTGCAATAAATCTACAGGGTCAACAATAAATTACTTGTCCTAGGTTCAGCATGTCATTTCAAGGAGTTGAGAATTTTGGAATTTAATTTTATGAGAAATTTATTAATATAAATAGTCATTGTATACGTAATTACGTAGTATTTTATTTCAATTATCACAATAATGTTTAATATTCTTCAAAAAAAAGTATTTTAAATCCGGCCTCTGACCTATAGCACCGTTTTAAGTTTCGACGAATATTATTGGCTATTTTTAGATCTCACGATATAAAGCAGTATTGACCAGTTACAATTTTAACGATAATTCAGGAAATTACATACATATTATGTAGCAACCAGAATAGTACAACGAAATGAAATATCGACGGTTTGAAAAAGCGCAGACACCCCTAGCAGGGGTAAACAATACCTCAAATAATTGAGTTGCATTACAGGTCGAGTTTATATTTTCACTTTCGAGGTAGGTAATCCATGACAATATTCGCATACCTCATCTTGTGCAACAAATAAAACGTGATCTTTTCTGTGTAATCTGACACATTCTTCAAGTCTTCGTATAACCTTGTTCGAAGTTTGCTTATTCAGACAAGAATAAGATATAGGTAATCTCCGGTTTAAATTAAATACTTTGTCGCACATACTCTATATCATAAATTTCAATACTCTAACACGTTAAATAAACTTTTAACATCAATAAATATACATTTTTTTCTAAACTCTTGCATCCCTTTTAGATACGCCACTGAGATTTACAAAAGCTAAAATTTATCGACCACATTTTATTGACAACCCAACACGTGGATGAACTATTATTACCATTTATACAATATCCATAAAGTGACTTATTTTATTAACCTAGTGTATTATAAAAGGTAATTAGATATTTAAAAAAATGAAATTCTTAACATGTTCATGTTATGTCTGAGGCATCGATTACATGATCATTGCTACTTACAGTGCACTTGATAACTGAGTACCTACCTATTTTATAACTTACCTCTAATTGGGAAAGGTTTCGTCTGTACAGTTTCGGTATTAGGAGGCAATAACCTCTTAGTTTCAGGCGACATAACACTGGGGCATGCTTTTACTTCACTTACTTTGCAATTGTAATTTTTGCAAGACCCGATTCTATTATTTCGCACTCTAAGAGAACCACTCAAAACGTCAACTCCACTGCTCATGTCTGCTAAACTGATCAATCAAAAATAAAATAAATATATTGTTAAATTAATTGGATTGTGTTTGATGTTTTTTTCGCGGTAGATCGTTTGCACTACTTGCCAATTTGAAGGTTAGTTTGACTAATCTTTAACCGGGTAAAGAACCAACTGTTTTGAAAGACCGTATCCGCGAAATGTTCACGGTGCAGGATGGTCGAGAGCCAATCAAAACTGTTTATGTGATCACCCGACTACGCCGTGTATGATAACGCGCATCACAGCTCTCGTATACAAGGAGTGATCCATAAATATTTTCAAATTCGTACTTGCAAAATTGAGACGCAATTATTATCATTCAATTCAATTATCTATGTACATTTTTTCTTATCAAGAATTAACTGGTTATCACTCGAAGCCATATACTGTATACAAAGTAAACTAATTTTTTCTCAATTCTGCTGGAATTAAATTACTGACATGTTGATTTTTTAATTTACAGGGTGGACCAAATTCTATTTAATAAAAAATTGTGAGTATTCGATATTTTTCAAGATGGCGTAGGGTAAATTACATTATTTTTAATTATTTGGTTCAGCCCTCCGAAAATATGACAAACTATTATTATTATACTGTAAATAATATGGCCATCAAATTAGAATTTATATACATCAGGATTAGTATTTCTTCCGGATTAAAGGTCCCATTTCCTTTTTTGACCATGTGTGTACCTACAAAGTGAAGTGAATTTTTTCTATCCCTACAGATACATTGACCCAGTGGAATTAGAGCTCCCTACAAAGGATTATGTGAAGACTGTGATAAGGACAAGGAGTCTCTTTAGATAAGTGGTACAACCAAGAGCTTAAAGCACTCAAAACCTTGTCTGAATATACTGCATGCAGTAATCAAATCAATCCGCAAGATAAGCATTTTTTCTAGATAAAAAAGGTACTTTTTTGAAACCCTAACAATGTGTATGTAAAATTTGATGATTATCGATGGTGTAGTTAAGGCATGAAAGCTTAGCAAACAAACACATTTTCATTTAAAACTGGAACAATTGATCATTAACTTCTTCCTAATATTTTTAGCCCCTTTGCCAAAAGCATACACACCACTGGTTTTTTATATTTCGGACAACAGCTATATAATTAACCAAATCATGGGCGCCGGAAGAGTCAAATATAGGTGGGGGGGCAAGTAAAGGTGTAGATTACAACTTTTATATTTTTATTCTCAAAAATACATATATATGGTTGACTTGAACTACAACTTAACTCTAATGTTGAAAATATGTACACTGTGGGCCGAAATAAGGGAGTGCATGGGTAATTTAAATTTTAATATTTTGTTTCATATTTTAAATTGTATTTCATTTATTTCCTGTTATATTTTGTGCATTTTTTAGTATTGTATTTTTATTATTGCATTTGTATGACCGTTAAATAAATAAATAAATAAAAGTGATAGAATATTTCTCCTTTTTTGTGCAAACTGATCTACTATTTTTTCAATTATGTTTTTATTTACAAATTCTCGGTCAACACTGAGTATACAGAAACCAGAAAGCCTTTCTTACACATATTCCAGGGGGGGGGCGAGTGCCCTGCTTTGCCCCCCCCCTTCCGGCGCCCATGAACCAAATGTAGAAGGATGCGAATTAAAAAAAAATGTAAGTAAAATTTAGATCATTAATTTAATTTTATTCACACTCTGAATAATTCTTTTTAAAATCAATAAAACAAAGTTCAAGTGGTGATAATCAAAACATGGTATTTATTTATTTGAATAAATGAAATATTTGCAGCAATAATCTTAGCATTTTATCTATTAGAATACTTAAAGGTTATACACTTATACTGTATTGCAGTCATTATTGACTATTACTTTTAAAATTATTTAACAATCGGTACATTTTCGATGGAATTAAGGGGCTGCTCTAAGTTGTGGTTCTTGTTTTTTAGCTACACCACCTAAAAGTTTCTTAACTTCAGCAATTGCTCTACCAGGATTCAAACCCTAAAAATAAAAAATATGACACAAAATCTTCATTGAACGTAATAAATGTGTTTATATTTTCCTTACTTTTGGACAAGTCCTTGTGCAGTTCATAATAGTGTGACATCTATAAGCCGAGAACGGATCTCTCATTTTATCCAATCTTTTTTCAGTTGCTTCATCCCTAGAATCAATTATCCAACGATAGGCCTGAAATACATCATCTTTAATTATAGTTTACCACAAGGTAACAATTTTTTACCTGCATGAGAACAGCAGGTCCTAAATACTTATCCCCGTTCCACCAGTAGCTTGGACAAGAAGTAGAACAGCATGCACATAAAATACATTCATACAATCCATCTAATTTTTGTCTGTCATCTACACTTTGTAGATATTCAGTACTTTTCTTGTCATCAAGATCACTAAAAAATAAAATTTTAAATATTTTACGACCTTTTAGTTTACTTTGAATCAATAATTACCTCCTTTGCAACCAAGGTTCGATAGACTTGTATTGTTGGTAAAAGTTATTCATGTCAGGAACCAGATCTTTTACCACATACATGTGCGGCAATGGATATATTTTGGTCCTTCCAGAAGTTTCAATTTTGCTAAAAATTAAAATTCACAATAAAAACTTATCAAAACAAAATTAGTTATAATTGCTTACCTTATACACGCCAAGGTGTTTACTCCACCGATATTCATAGCACATGATCCACAAATACCTTCACGACATGAACGTCGGAAAGTCAAGGTAGGATCAATTTCGTTTTTAATTTTAATAAGAGCGTCTAAAACCATGGGACCACAAGTGTTTAAATCAACTGTAAATTCTTGCAAATGTGGTTTTTCTTCGGGTTTGTCGGGATTCCATCGGTAAATAGCAAAAGTTTTAGGTCTTTCTGGCTTTTCAGATCGTTTTGCCTCAGCTGCGGCAGCGTTTGCTACTGGGGCAAGATGCAAATTACGAATCTATAATTTAAATTGGACATTACATTATAGATTATATAACAAAGCTAGTTAAGTATTGAAAATTTACCTGGCCGAAGCTACCCTTGCATAGTTTAAATAGTTGCATTTCTCTCGACATATTATCTCTACTTAGTTAAAATTAAAATAAATATAATCACGCTCTATTGGAAAATTTTCAGTTATTTTAGTAAAGTAAATATGTTGCCATTCCAAATCACTGAAAGTTGGTGACATTGATGTCATCTGTTATCTGTCAAATAATCCTGTCAATGTCAAATGACCACCACTATTTTAACGTTTACACAAGCAGCTTATTGAATAAAATAATTATTGTCAAAGTATTTATTATCTATTTTGAAGCATATTAATACCTGTCAAAAGATGGATATGAAAAATGTTATAAATCAATTGAATATGAAGATATTTTGATTCGACATGTAAGTCTCTAGGTAATTCCTTTTTCCTTTGCTGTGTAAACGTAGCTACATGTCATAATATTCTAGTGGCTCTATCCATTAGTCAGTTACCAAAGCTTCGTGAAAATAGAACAATCTAGCAAAATATTACAATTTCCTTACAAAGTGTTAAATTCCAGTCTACGTACTTGAGCAGTTGAATGAGTTTTCGAATCTGCGCATTTAGAGTACTCTCGTATCTCAATTTTCTTCATTTTCTACTTGGCAGTAGGTACGTCAACGTGTAAATATTAGTTTAACTGTGAAATTAAACATTTATACTCCTTGTTTCAGCAATACCAAGTAAAACTGGAGATTCTTCGAGGATCCAGGATTTTCTAGGACGGATTTTCTGTTTTTACAGTACAGTGAGTTGCATTTGTTAAATATTTTTGGTTTGTTTTGTGGTACGGGTCAACATGCTGGAGATGACACGTAGACTTTGATATAGCCGTAGGGAATTAAATTACAAGTTTATAACTTTTCGTCTGAAGGTTTTTACTTATTAAATTTATCATTTTTTATTAAAATCTAGTCAAATTCGCTTCGATTGTTCAGATGTTTTAACCAAACCACATGGTCATATCCAGTTCCATATGTTGATCGGCGGACACCATATCTATAGATATTATTTGCTTTTAGATTTTTTTAAATCCCGGTAGTAACATTTCTTAAACAATAAACCATTGTAATCAAAATCGTGCAGTCATAAATTGAACTTAATTCATATAGTATTTTGGATGTTACATATTCCTGTTTATCATGCTCAGGATTAATACACTTTTGGCCAGTTATCTCTAAGCTTTCTCTTTGATTTACCGAAAGGTTGAAGTTTCTTTCAATTGATCTTTGTACAGTAAATTATGATAATTGGTTTTTCACAAAAATGTATAAATAATAGTGGGAGATAAATCATATTCATCCTTAAATTTATAGCTTATTTACTATATTTGAATACCTACTCATTTTTAATTTGAATACCTGCTCGTTTTTAATTTGAATATTATCAGTGTATAACTGATGACAATTTTTTTTATGGAAAATTCCATTATACTCGAAGCAATAATTAAGTTCACTTGTGTACATTTTTTTTCAAATACTACATACTTCACAGTTTTCAATTACAAGGTAACGCTCCATTCCTCCAAAGCTCGTTAGTGATGATATTATTCAATAAAATCATCACCTCCAAAACTTTGGAAAATAAATAGATATTGTTGTTATATACTTATATTTATTTTATATTGTTGTTAAGTGTATTATGATGTCTTACAATAATAAAGGTATTTTTATTACTGAAATATTTGACCACATATCAACAACCGAACCATTAGATAGGAATTTTCTACAAAAATAGGTTGATACCTTGAAATAGGAATACTGATGTATTCTGTAAACTAATTACATTATTGATATTTTGTAAACTTTCTTCAAACTATAACTAGCTTTCAGTCAGATCTAACCTCAATCTTTTTTTCTCCTTATTTTTGGATTTAAACATATTCTAATCTAATCCAATATTTTTCAAATATAAAGAAACCTTGTACTACTTTGCTTCTATCAATAATTACCATACCAAACAATGATAATGATCTTATTGAATTTTGATGACTATTTAGTAGCATACACTTATTTCCCTATCTACAATAGTAAACTATGTTTCTTTAGTGTTGCTGTAACGACTTGGCACGAATCAGGACAATCCCAAAATGCAGCAACCAGTGATGGAACCAGGAGCGGCGTATGAGCCCTCTGTAAGAAGTTACGATGATCTATTCCCAGCTCTACCAGAATCTGCACCCCAACTCCAAAACAACACTACCATGGGACAATGGAGCAACATCAAGATGAGAGTTGGATCTACGACAATCACACAAGTTTTCAGGTAAATAATTCCTCTTTATTGTTTTATTTTAATAAATAGTTTTGTTAATCTAAATCTATTTGTAACAATTTGAAAATTGCTGTTTAGCTAAACTGTTTGCAGTAGATGATAATAAATGTTTAAATTGTATTAAAATTTTGATAACAGTTACAAGTTTGAATTGTTATGTTAACAATTTATCACAAACTATCAATAATTAATTATAAACATATAATATTGAATTTACTCATCCTCAGGAAGTAACTAGATGTGATATGAGGAAAAGTGATTATTTTGTTGTTTCTAAGGAGTTTTTAAATGTTAAATTTGAAAAATAAAATAATCATTTTAAATAAAAACGATGTTATCAAAGGTCATTCAAGGAGACAACTATTTTAAGTTTATTTCTAATCATGAAACATCTAAAGTGTTGCCAATTTTTATACTGAATTAATCTGATTGACAGAGGTTAATGATTGTTAATATATCAAATTATTCTTGGAAGTTTCAAAGTGGGATGCAAGATCAGTAACTTATTATTTTCATTTCCAAAGCTCGTTAGTGATGATATTACTCAATAAAATCACCACCTCCAAAACTTTGGGAAATTATCAGATGCCGTAACATAATAATTTACATGTATAATGCTGTAAATATCTTCTATGGCTTCTTACACTGTTAAAACTTTCTTATATCATTATATCAAGGGTTGTTAGAGATCCTTTCACTACTTGTTGTGTTCTAGCTAGTCCCTTAGTCATGGGATATTTTTTCTTCTCTATTTCTATTGTTTTTTGCTGGGTAATTTTTGATTTGTAAATTTTTTCCATGATTTTCTCAATTTTTTCTAGAATTTTGTTGATTTATTTTCATGGTTTTTATAAAGTTTTTTCGAATTTATCGATTTTCCTGTAGTTTTCTTGATTTATCTGGTTTTTTGTTTATTTTGTGAATTATTTCGTGGTTTTCTCCAATTCTGGCAACTTTTTAAATTTATTTGAATGTTTAAAGTCCATTTTCTCAACTTTTTTCGTGATATTCTACGGTTTCTTAGATTTTCTTGTGTTTTTCTCCAAATTTGTCATTTTTTTTTCACTTTTACTTTCATTTTCTTTACTTTTTCCGTGATTTTCTCAGAATTCTTCAATATTTTCTTGTTTTTCTCTACACTTTTGTAAAATTTTTCGTGTTTTTTAGTGGATTTCTCTTATATTGTCGATTTTCTCGATTTTCGCTCCAATTTTGTCACCTTTGTTTTCACTTTTACTTCCACTTTCTTTACTTTTTCTGTGATTTTTTAAGATTTCTTCAATATTTTCTTGTTCTTTCCAATTTTGTAAATTTTTTCGTGTTTTTCGTGTTTTTAGCAAATTTCTTCAATATTGTCGATTTTCTTGTGTTTTTCTCCAATTTTGTCATTTTTGTTTTCACTTTTACTTCCATTTTTTTTACTTTTTTCGTGATTTCTAAGATTTCTTCAATATTTTCTTGTTTTTCTTTCCAATTTTGTAAATTTTTTCGTGTTTTTTTAGTGTATTTTTTCCAATTTGGTAACCTTTGTTTTCATTTTTACTTCCATATTTTTTACTTTTTCCGTGATTTTCTAAGATTTCTTCAATATTTTCTTGTTTTCCTTTCCAATTTTGTAAATTTTTTCGTGTTTTTAGCAGATTTCTTCAATATTGTCGATTTTCTTGTGTTTTTCTCCAATTTTGTCATTTTTGTTTTCACTCTTACTTCCATTTTCTTTACTTTTTTCGTGATTTTCTAAGATTTCTTCAATATTTTCCTGTTTTTCTTTCCAATTTTGTAAATTTTTTCGTGTTTTTTTTCCTTTGTTTTCATTTTTACTTCCATATTTTTTACTTTTTCCCTGATTTTCTACGATTTCTTCAATATTTTCTTGTTTTTCTTTCCAATTTTGTAAATTTTTTCATGTTTTTTCATTGGATTTCTCTTTATATTGTCGATTTTCTCGCTTTTCTCTCTAATTTTGTCACCTTTGTTTTCACTTTTACTTCCATTTTCTTTACTTTTTTCGTGATTTTCTAAAATTTCTTTAATATTTTCTTGTTTTTTTTTCCAATTTTGTAAATTTTTTCGTGTTTTTAGCAGTTTTTTTCAATATTGTCGATTTTCTTGTGTTTTTCTCCAATTTTGTCATTTTTTTTCACTTTTACTTCTATTTTCTTCACTTTTTCCGTGGTTTTCGTGTTTTTTTAGTGGATTTCTCCAATATTGTCGATTTTCTCGTTTTTCTCTCCAATTTTGTCATTTTTTTTCACTTTTACTTCCACTTTCTTCACCTTTTCTGTGATTTCCTAAGATTTCTTCCATATTTTCTTGTTTTTCTTTTCAATTTTGTAAATTTTTTCGTGTTTTTCAGTGGATTTCTCTTATATTGTTCATTTTTCTCGTGTTTTTCAGTGGATTTCTCTTATATTGTCGATTTTCTCGTTTTTCTCTCCAATTTTGTCACCTTTGTTTTCACTTTTACTTCCATTTTCTTTACTTTTTTCCGTGATTTTCTAAGATTCCTTCCATATTTTCTTGTTTTTCTTTCCAATTTTGTAAATTTTTTCGGGTTTTTCTCCAAAATTGTTGATTTTCCCCCATTTCCCTTTCCAATTTTAAAAATTTTTCCTCATAAATTCTTAATATATTTTCATTATTTAATTTATAAAAGTTCTCTTCAATCATAGACGCACAATAAGGGGTTATTTATTTGTAGAACGTACTATTAATTTTGTAATTTTATTCATTTTTCGTGTTTTTCTTGAATTTTGTTGAATTATTTTCGTGATTTTTGATTAAATCTATAAACTTTTTTCTGTTTTCTCGATTTTTCCGTAGTTTTCTTAATCACTTTGTTTTTTGTATATTTTATGAATTCTTTTTCTTCTCAATTTCTATAGTTTTTTGATGTCTGATTTTTTTATTTTGCTCTAATTAGGGTACCCTACGAAGAACGTAAACTAGATGTACAAAAATTCGGCGAGGGCGAATCCAATCACATCTGCGGTAATATTATGAAAGAAACAGGTGCACACATTGAAATATCACACGCCAAAGACCAATCGCTTACTTTCTTAGTGACAGGTAAACAGAACGAAGTACTCGAGGCTAGAAGAAAAATTTTGACGCATTTTCAAACTCAAGTAAGTTGCTGAGTAACTTGGAAAAGTATTAGAATAATATTGATCGTTTTCGTAGGCTAATAAACAAGTATCTATCCCAAAAGAACACCATGGATGGATTTTGGGTAAGAAAGGTGATCGATTGAGGGAGCTGGAAAAAAATACAGCTACTAAAATTTCTGTGCCTGGTATTAACGATCCCTCTGAGATTATTACAATTACTGGTGAGTATAAATTACATGGGACATCCGGTATATCAGAAAATTTATAGTTTTTTGCAAACAATTTTTGATAACTGACCAAATTTGTAGGTACTAAGGAAGGAATTGAAAAGGCCGAGCACGAAATAAAAGTAACCTCAGACCAACAGTCGAAAAAAGCCTCCGAACGCCTAAACATCCCCAGGCATTTCCACCCCTTCATAACCGGTCCATTCAATAGAAATCTGGCCAGTTTAATGGCCGAAACCGGTGCCAAAATAAACGTACCCCCACCATCGGCTAACAAAGACGAAATTTTCATCGCCGGTGAAAAGGAAGGCGTCATTGCCGCTAAAAATCGTATCGAAGACCTGTACAAGTCTTTGGATAAAAAATTGAAAACGGTTTCGGTGGAAGTACCGAAAAGTCAACACAGGTACGTCATCGGGCCGAAAGGTAACACCATTCAAGAGATTTTGGAAACTACTGGAGTGAGCGTTGAGATACCACAGACTGATTCTCCAACGGGTGAGTTTTTTTAATTTCAGTTTTAATATTTTTACAATTTTTTTTTGTTTTTTTTTATCTCGAATTTTGATAATTTTTTGGTATTTTTTCTATTATTTTCTCTATTTTCTCATGTTTTCTATAGTTTTCCTATTTTCCTAATTTTTTTGTTTTTCTCAAATTATTCAATTTTTTTATATTATTCATTATTAATTTTTTCTTATATTTATTTCATGGTTTCACCTATTTTTTGAAAATTAGCTCAAATTTTTGAATTTTTTTTTACTTATTTTCTCAATTCTCTCATGTATCCAATTTTGTCAATATTTCTCTTATTTTCCTATTTTTTTGTTTTTTTTTCAACTGATTTTTTCTTTTGATTTTCTCTTTTAATTTTTTATTATATTCCTCTAATTTTCCTATATTTATTTTATTTTTTTATCTCGTTTTGATAATTTTTGGGTATTTTTCCTATGACTTTCTTTATTTTCTCATGTTTTCTCCAATTTAGTCGTTTTCCTATTTTCCTAATTTTTTTGTTTTTCTCAAATTTTTCGATTTTTTTAAATTATTGCTTATTAATTTTTTCTTATTTTTATTTCATGGTTTCACGCATTTTGAAAATTACCTCGGTTTTACTCCAATTTTCTTAATTTCTTGGGTTTTTTACTATTTTCTTAATTGTTTCATGTGTTCTCCAATTTTGTCAATATTTTTCTTGTTTTTTTTTTCTTAATTTTTGATAATTTTGATTTTTCCTTTCAATTTTTTGATTTTCCCATGCTGTCCAATTTTTTAAATCTTCCTCCAATTTTCCTATATTTATTTTAGTTTTTCTCAACTTTTTTAATATTTTTTTCATTTTTCTCAATTTTTTTTGCTATTTTTAAGATATTTTGCGTTTTTTCATCTCTAATTTTGATAATTTTTTGATATTTTTTTTATTACTTTTTCTATTTTCTCATGTTTTCTCCAATTTTGTCTATAGTTCTCCTTTTTTCCTAATTTTTTTTGTTTTTCTCAAATTATTGATTATTAATTTTTTCTTATATATATTTCATGGTTTCACCTATTTTGAAAATTACCTCGGTTTGACTCCAATTTTCTTGATTTTTTGATTTCTTTTTGACTATTTTCTCAATTCTTTCATGTTCTCCAATTTTGTCAATATTTCTCTTGTTTTCCCTTTTTTTTCTCAATTTTTGATTATTTTAATGATTTTTTCTTTTAATTTCATGATTTTCTTTTTTAATTTTGTTTTTTTTTTTAATTTTTTAATTTTTTAATTTTTTTTTATTTTTTAATTTTTTGATTTCTTCATGCTTTCTCCAATTTTTTGAATATTGCTCTAATTTTCCTATATATTTTTTTTATTTTTCTCAATATTTTCATATTTATCTCATTTTTCTCAATTTTTTTTATATTTTTTTTATTTTTCTCAATTTTTTTCAATTTTTTTTATATTTATCCGATTTTTCGTGTTTCTATTTTAGGTACTATCACTCTGCGTGGTCCCCACGATAAATTAGGACCTGCTTTAAACGTGGTATACGAAAAAGCTAATTCAGTGCGTTCCAGCGACGTAGACGCCCCCTCGTGGATACACAAATATATAATCGGTCGTAAAGGTGCCAATATTAAAGAAATTACGGCAAATTTGTCGAAAGTTCACGTCGAATTTACCGGTAAGGACGATAAGATCAAAATCGAAGGTCCTCCGGATGAAGTTGAAAAAGCGCAAGAACAATTGGAGAGCATAGCCAAGGATTTGATTGGAAAAATGACTTATTTAGAGATGCACGTCGATCCTAGGCTGTTTAAGCATATTATTGGAAAAAACGGAGCCAACAGTGAGTATTTACTTGTGTAGAATTATGTAGGATGTTTCATTGGGAATGGAATTTCTAAGACTGTTTGTTAATTCTTTCGTATTTTTTTTTCTAATTTGTTAATTTTTCTATTTAATTTTTTTTCGTATTTTTCCTCGATATTCCAAATTTTTTCTTCCATTTTCTCAAGATTTGTCTCTGTTTTCTCGATTTTTCCGTAGTTTTCTTAATTTTTTAAACATTTTGTGAATTCTTTCATGGCTTTCTCCAATTTTGGCAATTTTTAAAAATTTAATAATTTATTTTCTCGTTACATTCTACGGTTTCTTCGATTTTCTTGTGTTTTTCACTAATTTTGTCATTTTTTTTTACTTTCACTTCCATTTTTTTACTTTCTTCGTGATTTTCTACGATTTCTTCCATATTTTCTTGTTTTTCT
>CAJUYI010003133.1:0-17846 GCA_910591695.1 Galerucella pusilla | reverse complement strand
AACAAGTAACCAGACAACGAGTATCACCAATCAACAAAAAGATAAAAAATTAATATGTTGGAATTGTAGAACTAATTAAAAACGATTTAACAAAATGACAAATAAATACATTGTTAAGCTCTGTTTATAATGAAAGGTGATTACCCTTATTTTCTTTCTTAATCTACAATCATTAGACATTGAATAAATAACAGTTATCAGTATGTAAAGTATCAGTAAATAATGATGCAGACGTTATAAAAAAATGCACTGAGTTGAAAAAAATACTCGAATGGCCGATTAATATTTATCGCTCCAAGAAATATTACTCTTTCATTGAACGTCTCTCAGTCGTTTTAACACGAAATGATGTTTAGTAAGTGGTTGAATGTTGTTATATTGAGTTTGGTTTCAAATTTATTAGATTCTGTAGAATGTGCGAAAATATTAGGTGTTTTTCCCATGTTTGGGATCAGTCACCATAAGTTATCCGTTTCTTTGATGCGAGGACTGGCCGAATCTGGAAATGAAGTAACTATAGTTAGCGCATTTAAGGATGATTACAAACCAGTCAATGGCTCTTACAACAATATAGTTTTACAAGGTCTTGCCAAAAGATTCGAAGGTAAAAGTTTTTTATTGAAAATCTTCAGTTTTATTATAATATTCTCAGTACAGTTAAGCTAGAAATTGAAACTCTATCTAAACTTATAGTTTATGTACGATCCAAAAATCCTCAAAACCACATAAAACTTTGATTTATTGTTATTTTTTCAGATGAAATTAAAGATTTCAACTTATTCGAACTGCAGGATTTCAACAAATTACTCCAAGAAGCAACTTTTCAAGAATATATGTACCGAAACACTCAAAAAGTATTCACAGATCCGCGAATCCAGGAGCTTATCAAGACGAATGAAACATTCGATGCTGTGATAATAGAACAGTTTTCGAACGATGCTTTGAAGGTTTTGGCTCATTTATTCAAATCTCATCTCATCGCTTACAATTCTTTTGGTAAGTAAAACAGGTAAAACATGGCAATTTATTGATATTGATTTTCAAAATCCAAAATATACGCTTCTTGGATTTCCAATGCGTCAAGTCCCACTATATTTCGACGCCAAAAATCACAAATATGCCCAACGCCATTCGATTGAGCATAAAATTTTCTACACAAAGGATTTTTCGCCTCTTGAATATTCCTATTTTCCAATATTTTTTTTTAAACTCGCCGTTACTCTTGCCTTGGAATCACTACCCTAGCATACTTCAAGACCTTCTATCTCTCCCAACTCTCACATGCCATGTCGAGTCCTTCTCTTTCCCTAATCATGCTCTCTACTACGCCACTTACCTCCATCCATTCCTTTTCGCCCCTCAACATAATCTCCACCATATTTCCCCAATACACCACCTCTCCCAGTTTATTTTCCAGCTGCTTCAAAACTTCCTCGTTCTTCCAACATCTAAACACATGTTCCACATCATCCTCCACATCACATCTCTCGCAGACTCCAGTTTCTCTTTTCCCAATCTTGTGGAGGTAACCCACTCTCATGCCCTGTGAGCACCTGCGTCAAGAAGTAGTCCTCCACTAGATTACCCTACTCCAGATTACCATACTCCCACAGCTACCCTGCTTAGCCTACTTTCCAATGTACTATGTATCGAAGTCAATTATCCAAAATTTGCAAAATCCAAAATACACTTCTTCAATTTCCAAATCAAATTTAGGCGAACCCACTAGTGTTCCAACCAGTAGTAGCGTTCTTTAACGAGCCCAACATCCATGGACTCGGGACCTCGGCTTTACGTCTCCTCCGAAAGTCGGTATATCTACATTATCCTCGTGCTCAGCTGCAGGATGTACGGGCCCTATACGATGGCATGGTGACCCATCCAAGTACTAACTAACTGTCTGTAAATATTTATAACGTTTAGGTAGTAGTTGCTCCAATAACATTTTTTTCTATTTTAGGTCCTTTTAACTTCGTCAACCGCTTAGTAGCAAACCCCACAATGATTTCATACACTCCCCAAGTGATCTCCACGTTCTCTAGACCAATGTCTTTTAAAAATCGACTACAAAACACCATACTGTACACTGTAGAAGAGCTAATGAATCACTTTTTGTTCATGCCTCGCCAAGACCAATTAGTCAAAAAATATTTCCCTGGTGCTCCCAGTGTTTCAGAACTTAATTCAAATGTGTCTTTGGTGCTAGTGAATTCGCACGAAACAATGTGGCAGGCAGTACCGTTGGTGCCGAGCGTTATACCTATCGGAGGTTTTCATATTACACCGCCAAAGAGACTGCCTAAGGTTATAGAAGAATTTTTGGACAGTGCTAAAGATGGTGCAATATTTTTCAGCCTGGGATCTAATTTAAAAAGTGTGGATATGCCTAAGAAAACTTTAAATATATTTATGAATAGTTTTAGAAATTTGAAGCAAAAGGTTTTGTGGAAATTAGAAGAGGAAGTTGAAGGACTACCGGCAAATGTGAAAACGGCTGGGTGGTTACCTCAGATGGATATTCTAGGTAGGTACTAATTATTTTGACCCTAACTAAGGTACACATTTCAAGGTTAAACTTCAATTTTATTTTTTCCAGCTCATCCGAATATTCGTTTATTTATCTCACACGGTGGTTTGTTGAGTATGACTGAAAGTATTTACCATGGTGTACCAATTCTGGTTATACCGGTATTTGGAGATCAAGCTACAAATGCAAACAATGCAGTTTACGGGGGCTTCGGCTTGTCCGTTGTCTACCATAGTTTCACCGAACAGAAGTTCACTTATGCTTTAAATGAACTGTTGAATAATTCCAAGTAAGTTGAAATTTTCACCCAGTTATGACGAATAAACTACTTATAACTTGACAAATACGGTTTCATTAAGAGTGTCTTGAACATTTATTGAATATGGTGTCTTCTAGAGGACATAAATGGATTGAAAAAAAAATTATTTTTAAATAATGTTATCAAATGGGCTTAATTAATAACCACTGCTGCTTCGCTTGCATGCTTTCGACAATTATCAATGAATATAAATACAAATTATCAATACTCAATTTTAAATAAACTTGTTATGTTTTAGATATAAACAGAACGCTATGAAACGGTCGAAAGTATTTCATGATCGTCCAGTGAAACCACTCGATTTAGCGGTTTACTGGGTGAATTACATTATAAAACATGATGGAGCTCCTCATCTCAGGGTGGATGGTCTTAATATGCCATGGTTTCAATACTTATTAATTGATGTTATATTAACATTAGTTGTAGTAGCATCGTTTATTATTTCAATTTTATATTACACTGTTAAAATATTATTTAATTTAAACCGTAGACAGGTTAAAGTTAAAACAAGTTGAGAAAGACCCTGTACGCTCAAAATAAACATTGCAACAATTTAATTTGTTTTTATTCGTTCGGAATCAACTTATATGAGTAAGAAACAATAATCAATCGCAAGTATTATTGGAGAACTGAAAATGAGGATCTTTCATATCAAAACACTAGACGTGCTATACTTGCCTATACAGAAACACAGCAAACTCCTGTACTCGCTGACCAACGACATACAGATTGCGAAAAGTCTATTCGAACCACACGATTTACACAAGTACAACAAGGAAAATATGGGAAAAATTACTTGAAAGAGATAGAAGAATCATTGTGCGCAGTCAGCTGTTGCCAAATGTATTTATTTGTTAAAGTTATTTCCAATTTTTGTCGACAACAATGTTAAATACCAATCATTGTTCAATCGAAAGCAGTGTACACTTATTTTTCAAAAGTCATTAATATTACCAATCTAGAATTTCTCGCTCTAAGCACGGCTTTATCCCGTCTTAAAAGTACCAAAAATTCTAAGCTGGCAGTGCTGCTCTCATATCAGATTGGTAGCTGGAGCTGAAGACACGCCCAGCGCTGACTTCGAATAATTATTCTTCTCACTCTTTCAAGTAGTTTTTCTCATATTTTCTTTGTCGTACTTGTGTAAATCGTATAGGTCGAATAGACTTTGCGCGATCTGTATTAAGCCAGGGTAGGAGCTGAATAAAAAATTTGGACTACTCACTGGTCACTACAGTCAAAGCAAACACATGGGAACATTTATAGGGATGAACCTATTGGTTGGTTTTGCATGGAAGTGGAGGAAGGATTTCTACAAGAATGGTCTCGTGCAAAGAATGTTAAGTCTGTCAAAAGCTGCTGATCTCTTTACATAAACATCAGTGCAACCAAGAGCAGGAACAAACCAAAAGGCTGTGGTACCGAGGTACCTTGGATATGTAGACAAATCTATCAATGGACCATTACAACTGATGTACAGATATTGGTTGGGCAGAAATTCATAGGCCTCCATTTTTCAAGCAAAAGTGCACAATATAAGTTGCTCTAACCATGTAAAATATCTAATACCCAATATTTCCTAATTCAACAAGAAATTCCGCATAAATGTTGGTTCAACTTATATTCCTGCCCACGTAAATACATCACAACTATTATTAGACTTCGTTTTGGACATGCATGTTATCCGGTGCATTTGTATATAATACAACAGACCTTTGTCAACACTGTCATATTGAAAGTGATTTAAATCATATTTTCCGCAACTGCTAGAATCACAAAACCTTATTAAAGATCTTATAAATAGTGGTTATTTCCCACCCTTCAATATCTGTCATCTTTTATCCTTAAATAAAATGGAAGTCTATGATTGTCTGATGAAATTTATACATAAATCAAAGGTACGTTTGTGAATGTGTGAACCAGTTTTGTTACCTCTGTTTATCACATATGTTGTTATTCCTAGCTTTCCGTGGCCTTATTTTTGTTTGTGACCTATTAAAATATTAAAAAGTCTTGAAGGACCCCTAGACAAGAATCGTGCAGTGACCCTGTTATATCCCTGTTGTATCAGTGAGATTTATTTTTTCTTTTTGTTTATATAATTTTTTCCTGATGCGACAGGCTGAATGACGTGAGTCCAAGCCAAAAAAAAACCATGCACACTGAAAAAACTGTTTGTTAATACTACTTTAGGTTATGTTTTTGAGTTTTCGAAATATTTACTTCCTACAAAGAAATGCTCAATAAAACTACACAATAAATATATTTACGTTTATTTGTTTTCAAAGATTTACGTCTAGCATTTCTAATACATAATCTTAAGATAAGTTTAATACTGAAAATCAAAAAGAAAAAGATGAAACAAACTGTGGAAATCAGGAAAGTTCCGACATCTACCAGGTAATGTTTGTACCAAGGTAATTTTAATCCAGCAACTCTCAAATGGCTTGCACCATTATTACGTATCACGTATTCTAACCAATATACTGCTGTTTTTAAAGGATCCATTGGACGATCGTGGAAAATACGCGACCTATATTTGGCGTTATTTTTGTACCTGAAAAAAAAGACGTCAAACAAGTATTTTTTTAAAGGAAACAAACAACAAATAATAAACATAAAGAGATACAGAAAAACATTTAGGGAAGTTTTATTAACAGTTTTCAGAATGTTGTTTTGTTATTCAGGACTTGCTTAAAATAGGTGGTGAAGACTATTATTATTGACCGAGCACCAAAATAAAGTGCGAGGCTTATAAGTGTCTTTACCACCATGCTGTATATACAATTTTTCCACTACTAGCCAAATTTAAGACAAAAATTAAAAATAATTCACAAACGCACCTCGAGAAGCGCTTACCCTGTCGTCTGACTGACAAGTACACCGTCAGTTTTCGATATATTATGAACGTACTCGTTGTTATGTCATCAGTCATTTTTGGTTGAGCGCGAATTTTTATTCAAATAATTAGATCTTGATAGGTAATTTCAAGTAGTAAATATGTTAAAGAGATAATCTCCTGGGTATAGAAAATTATGTTGCACAAGTTTTTGCTGAACTACTATCCCTGAATTCTCAGAATATTTGAATTTGTCCATTATGGACCTATGTTAATAATAAAAAAAATTATTAAACACTAGAGAAATTTAACTTCTCAGTTAGCTAGAAGAACGAATAGTTGTCAACTTCACAGCCAGTAGTGGAAAATATATTATTAGTTAAGTATTTTGTTCTAGTTGATATTATGTTTACTTTCTGTCTGTGGCTCCAAGGTTCGTTATGTTGGGTTATGTGTGTACTATCATTGAAAAAAATAGGCGTTAAGCTAGCGTTACTATGAATCAGACATTCGCGACTCAATCCAGAACTGCTACATTCGTTACAGGCAAGACTTAAATCCAATACAGTGTTAAAATTCTTAATATAATAACCGCATACTTACTTGGGATTTGCCAAAAGTTCTTGAATTAAAGACAGTAACTTTTCCGTTGTAAATTGTTTATCATGGAAAGATACTGAGAGGCCATATTCATCTAGGACAACATTCTGAGCATTCATTTCTTGGTCTCCAAAAATCGGTATAACTAATATCGGCACCCCATTGTAAACTGTTTCTGTTAAGCTTAAAATACCTCCATGTGTTATAAACAGCTTGATATTTGGATGTGCTGAAAAAGTGGATAATTGAAATGATTGAACTTTCAAATATTAATAGTACTTTTATTATTTGTGGAATGCAATTGAGTCCAGGTTTGTGTTCAATAAACCCTACAAAATACAAATAAAACAGAACACAGAGTCGGATGCTGCAAATGCAATACGCATATATACAGATGGCTCAAAAGAAAAAAAGGCTCAGGATGTGGAGTTTACTCCAGAGCACTAAGCCTAAGAATTACGTGGAGTATGGGAAACAATACCAGCGTGGTTCAAACAGAGCTGACTGGTATCTCAATTGCCACAAAAGAACTAACCAGAGAAGGAATTTCTGACCATAACGTAACAATCTGCACTGACAGTAGACAAGCCATATTGGCCTTGAACAGACAACGTGTTTAATCGTGGCTAGTACTAGAGTGCCATCAAGATTTAGATAACGCCTCGGCAGATAACAATATTATCCTGAGGTGGGTTAAAGGGCACGACAGGAGAAAGGGTAATCCCATTGATTCTTTAGCCAGGGAAGCGGCTGGTTTAAAAGTCTTAGGATCCAGTGACACCTACGGCCTGACGACTTCGACAATCACGGAACTAGCCAAACGTTACACCCATGCTCAATCCCTTAATAGATGGGATTGAATCAAAGGATGTAGTCTTGCCAGGATCACCCTGGGCGACCCTGGGAAGCTGGCGAAGAATAATTTGGTGATTACCAGGAAAAACCTACGTTTAACAGTAGGATTTGTGACTGGCCACTGTCAACTAAGGAAACACCTCCATACTATGGGGCTAGTGGACACACCGCTATGCAGGATGTGTGAACAGGAATATGAAACTCTCATGCATGTCGTCAATAAGGGTGGGTGAGTCTTGGCCTACACCTGCCGATAAAAGGATATATCTCCTAGTGACCTGTCCACCTTCCTGGGAAGGACAGGCGGATGGACGATGACCTAGCAGGACAACTCCTTGGGAGGATGTACAATGGATCACATGTGGCCTAAGTGCTGTGAGTCTACACTTACCCTCCCTACTCCACAGAATAAGAGATATTTGTGGAATATGAAACGTCTCCACATGATATTTTTCAGTTCAAGTTTTTAATTTACCTACCACAGCTTGCCTTCTTCTTTGAGAGCGTGCTACATTTCCTTAACTAGATAGATAATAATAGTGTGATTGATTTTATTCAATTCTTTACCTAAAATATCCATTTGTGGAAACCATTTGGAAGTTTTAACATTGGATGGAAAATTCGTAATATCATCGTCTTCCCATTTCCATAGTATTTTGTATTTTAAGCTACTAAAAGTCGATAGTAACACATTTTTTTTGTCTATTGGTAAATCAACAGCTTTAACAGATGATCCAAAACTAACATATATAACGCCTTCTTCGGCGCTGTCCAAGAATTCTTGAAGATCTTCAGGCAACTTTTTAGGCTTTTTAATATGAAATCCACCAATGGGAATTATATTCGGAACAAGTGGAATGGGCTGCTGTAAACTTTCATGGGAATTAACCAAAATAAGGGAAACGTTATAGTTAAGTTCAAATATTGAAGGGGCGTTAGGAAAATAACGATTAACAAGTTCATTTTGTCGAGGAAGCCAATGCCAATGTGTAATAACAGCTTCGAATAAATATAATAACGTATTGTGAGTTCTTTGAAAGAAATTCATATTTTTAGAAAATGTAGTATCGATTTGTGGAGTGTAGGAAAGCATGGTGGGATTACCAACAACGTAGTTAAGTTTACTCTCGGCTGCTAAGCAGGTAAATAGCACCAAATGTGCTTTGAAATGATGTGCAAACGCTTTAAAAGCTTCTGTGGAAAACTGTTCTACAATTACTATGTCAAAAGTTTCATTTGAGTGAATAAGCTGTTGGACGTTCGGATGGGATAATGCTCTTTCCATTCCTAAGTAGACAACTTGCTGAAATTCCAAGAAAAACGTAAAATCGTTGGTTCTTTTTTGGTTAAAAGGGTTGACTTGTTTCATGATTGCTGCAAAATAAAAATTATTTTTATTTCGATATGTTTCAAAAGAGTATCATTTATTATTGTACAATTAAATTCACAAATATGGAGCCCCCTAGGTATCTCCTCAATGGTTTATTGTTTTTAAATGAAATTGCTCATACCCTTTTAAGAAGATCCAAGGAATTCAAAAATGCTATCAAACTTAATGTACCATTTCCGGTTAAGCCGGAAATGCATATCAACTTTGTTATTTTAAATAGAACACCCTGTTTATTTTTACATTTTTTAATTCCTTGTGAAATTCTGCATACAGTGCAACTTTCCATCTAAGTATATTTTTATTGGATAATTGAGGCTTTAATGAATAATTTATCGTCTCCATATGCTCGCCTTATTAAAATTTCGAGACTGTTTCCTTCACTTAGATACACCATAACAAAAAAACAATAGTAAATAGCACAGAAAAATATTAATATTACACACCCTGTACTACACTAATAGCACAGATTATAAAGAGAACAGATACGAAACCCGGTAAAACATCAAACGATTTTCAGCTCCGTCGTCAATGACCTTGGACCTTTAACTCGGTTTGGCCGCGATGTTGCCAGTTGCCTGTTGACTCGGGGACAATAACAATTTCTAGTGCCGGATCTAAATTTTTTGGAAGTTTCCACTAAATCTTTATAGCTGCGCCATGAATTAAAGCAATAATCATAATCGAATATATATTTATGTATTATGAACATTCCTATGATTTGTTATAAATAGTCATTACTCTTGGGAGATTAATTAATAAAAATACATTTTTAGGAAACACAAATAATTACAAAAATCAACCAAATTTTAATATACAAATAATTCTTAATTTATTTATTATCAAAGGGAATACAATATACACCTATGCATACTTTGATAATAATTTGTAGCACCAAAGTTAATATCAAAAAATTTAAAATTTCTTATATCATAGGCCGGAATATTAAATTATATACTCTCATCCCTTGGACATCGAAAGAACTTTACTTTTCTTTCCGAATAAAATTTATTTGGACAGTCTCTGTATGAACAATACACTCCGCCGTGATGTTTATTCATTTTATAAGAATAATAATTTATACCACTATATTTTTATAGTTGATATTACCACAACGCACAATCCATTAGTCAAATAACACAATTAATATCGCCGATTGAACACCTTCAAACAATGAAGCAAACAAAAATGGCGTTATGAATTTATTTTGAGCACAGATTACAAGTGATTTTGAGCATGTTTTGACGTTTTGATTATGTTAGGTTAGGTTAGGTTAGCGTCACCGTTATTGTGCATGGTTGCCAAGGATGTGGTTTGTGAAAAAAAGTATATATTTATGGTATGATTTTTATACATTATAATCTTTTCAATTGTATAATTCTTTTAATGTTAATAAAATTGATTTAAAACAAGTAATTATCGAATATTTGTATCTGTATAACTATCACACTTAAAAAAAATGCTTATAAAATATTTGACCTATGATCGTTAATCGAAGGGAATATTATGCAAATTGACAAACCTGTTGACAAATTTCGCGAAGTAGCCCGAACGGAGTCGACATAAGACGATGGGCATTTAAATGGGTAGGTCCACCCATCTCTCTCTTTTTACTGTTCTCTGTCAAGCTTTCGTATTTGTTCTCTTTATAATCTGTGCTTATAGGTAGATTACTCAATAATCAATTATTTATTTGACAATTGAAGATTTGACATTTCATCCATGGTTAATAACTAAGTCAAAAATGATAAATTATTGATTAAAGCCTCAATTATTAAATGAAAAATAGGAATAGTAGGTTTTACTGTATGCAGAATTTCACAAGGAATTCAAAAATGTAAAAATATACAGGGTGCTCTATCTAAAATAACAAAGCTGATATGCATTTCCGGTTTAACCGGAAGTGGTACATTAAATTTGATAAAATTTTTGAATTCCTTGGATCTTCCTAGAAGGGAATGAGCAATTTCATTTGAAAATATTAAGCCGTTGATGAGATACTTTACACTAATTTTGTATATTATACGACACACTTGTGATTTTACGATTGTTTTTCGGCATGTCTTTGTCAGCGCTGTACCGATGACGAGTGATCCTACTATTCATTGTCTATATACGGTGTTACTGTCCAGATGAACAATTGATGGTTTTATTTGACGCCATATTGCGGTGGATCGATTGTAGTGCTATCTAGAAAACTGGGAAATCAGAAACTGTAATTAGTGTACAGCTATCTACTTTTAACTCACTTAGTAATGTCAATGTTGCCATGCTTCAATTATAAACTAACTACATATTTCAGAGCTCCTGTAAAAAACCAAGACGCACACCGTTTGTGGTATTATGAATATTATGTTTTCGTGTACATTTTAAAATTATTAAGTTTATACATAATATATACTAGAAAAAAAGGTTTCTTACAATTGTATACTTTATTTGTTTTAAGTTAAAAACATAAATATTTATTATTTGCCACACTTCTATTATGGACAAAGATGAGTAAGTGTCACAATGTTACCAGCGCGTGGCCCTTTTGGAAAACTGAAACCATGGTATTGCTGGTATTGTGATACTCACTTATCTTTCTTCATAATAGAAGTGTGGCGATTGGCGAACAATAAATAGATAATGTTCTCAACTTAAAACAAACAAAATACACAACTTTTCCACTTTTATTAATATCACAAATATATTTGGGGTGTGTCTCTGCTTTCCACAGGAACACTGAAATATCTAGTTTGTTTATAATTGAAACATGGCAACATTGACATTTTTAAGTGATTAAAATGTAGATGGTGTCACAATAATTACCCTTAGTAGGTACCTATTTTTCTACCTCAGGCCTACTTTCGATGAGTGCCGCTAGATGGCACTACAATACGATCCACACGATCCACCACAGTATGGCGTCAGCTAAAACCATCAATTCATGCATATTATACCTAACACAATAAACTCCCATGTAAATATGAGTAAAATAAATTCCTACCTTCGTATCTTTCGGCGAATCCTGTCAACACAACACTTCTATAGCTACCCTTTTTCGTGGGCACTGTATCTTCGTAAGGACTAATCATTGTTACATCGTTTCCTGCTTCGGCTAGTCCTCGTAGTAGGGAATTTCCCAGGCTGTAGTGACTTTTGGCAGCTACCATAAATACACCTAATATTTTTGCGGAACGACATTCTTTTGCGGAAATTATTAATAAGAAAGCCAAAAATATTTGGAAATACTTTTTCATTTTGCTGACGTGATATTAAATACTGTAATAAATAATATTTCAAGTAGGTATATATACTAAGTGTTGATTAATATTGATAAGATTGTTGAAATTATCTATACAAAGTGTCTTGTTCCAAATCAGTACATGATATCGAAAGGATTACATGGTAGCATGGTAACATGGTAAACGAATGAAGTTTAAAACTATTTAAAAAGATACTGTGAGGATAAACATCACTATTAGGTTTTTTTTTCGTGTCACATAGTCTTAGAATATTTTTAGAAATGTGGTTTTTAAACCTAGTTAGTATCCCACAACTCCTAAAGACTCGTTCACCTGTGAAACGATGTATTGTAATCACCGCAGATCATTTAAACGAATAAGAGTGTGCTGTGCCAGGGTTAGAGTGTTTGCGAGAAGGCCTAGACCACTGTTAATCTGATGTAGAGATTAGCTAAGGTCTCAGCCTAACTGACAAAGAGTATAAGAATATTTTGGTTTCCATTTCCGATGTTCTTGACGATGGTGTGCTGGTAAAGCACCTCTGCCAATTTTAGATCCGTCAGTATACCACAACAGCGTGTCATCCATTTTTGCTGGATATTGGTTGGTGTATGGTTGGTTGTCATACATTTTTACCACCAGACCAATACCTCCACAGACACTTCAAATAAAGTTGACGCTGCTGTTTTTCGTCTACCTATATACCCAAGTATCTTTCAAGCGGTAATCCACGCCATAAGAAAGTGCGCCCAGTTCAATATTGATAAAAGGCAAATAGAAGGCAAAAGATTATCATAATGTCGGATAGTCAATCAGCCATTTAAGCACTGAGATCTTGTCTTGTGTAATCAGTTCCAAAATGGTGTGGGAATGCCTAGACTAACTATGGATTCTAGGACACACTGGAATAGAAGGAAATGAAATAGCAGAGGAACTAGCAAAGAGGGGGACTGAAATACCTCTCTGGGGGCCTGAACCCTTTTGCGGAATCAGCCCCAATGTAATATTGGAAGAAATAGGTGAAGCCGAGCTGACCATTGGAAAGTTCTAGTAGGGCTTATACAATCAAAGACTCTTCTGGGTGGCTACAACCTGTTGAGATCAAATGAATGCATAAGTTAAAGTAAAACTGCGCCAAGAGTTTTAACAGGAATCCGAACGGGACATTGTCGCTTGAATGGGCACCTGAAAAGACTCAAAATAGTGGAGGAAGAAGAATGTAGATTTTGTGGAATGGAAGAAGAAACCTCCATCCACATACTTTCCAACTGCACAGCACTTCAGATTCCTAGAGCACAGCACCTAGGAGATTACTGGATAGAAGAGGAACATTCACCTAAGCTGAAGACATCCTGAAATTCCTCCGGGAAATAGGACTAAAGCAGCTACTAGTTTCTGAGACTCTCCTCAGGAGCTAAGTAGAAGTAAGACGACACAATAGATCTTTTAGGTCTTAGTGAATGTCACCCCCAAATACATACATACATAAGTTTCTTATTATTTCTTTTAATTCGGGCAAATTTAATTTGAGTAGGTGAATAGAAACAAGAAATATTAGTATTAAGGCCCCGGTCAATCTAAACATTTGAACGTACACCTGCTCCAGGCCAAAACCTTTCTATATCAAGAAATACTCCAAAAGAGTAGTCTCTTTTTTCGACACCAGTCAGTAAAAGGCTGTAGATACAACATAATTTCCCTTATTGATTGAGATATGGATTGAAATAAAACGGGATCAAACTTTTTTCTTTTTATTATTAACAAAATATTTTTATTTAGGTACTTTCAAGTATTACATGAGCATATTTACTACAATTATTCACCCCACCTTCTCTCTTGTCAGCAAAAGTAGTCAAAGCTCTTACCTCCCTCCCTCCTCGTCCCCCCCCCCCATAGTGCTTTCGTAATACTTGGACGGCCCGTTACAGAGTAAATAGGACGTATATTTTGTACTTTTTTAAAAACTTTATAAAATAAACCAACATGTAAAAATTTAGTTTAAGATTATGGATCATCGAAACTGTATCACACAATAACTATATAACAAACCTTCCCCATTCCCCAATATTCTTTTTAAGAACAAACGTTTCAAACTAATAATTGACCAGTTGAGTAGCAATTAATTGCCACTGAACGTGATGTTATTAATAAATTATTAACATAATATATAAAGTTTCTATGACATTTTAACTTTTTCAGTCTTGGACGAACAGCAACAGCTTTTAAACAGTTTACCAAGTATGTATATTGATATTAAAAATACTGAGCTCCAAACAGCAATGACATCGAGTAAGAAGTACTGGTACAAAGGTAAATTGCTTCCATAAACCTTCAAATGGTCAGCTCCTTTGTGACGAATAACGAATTCCACCCAGTAAACAGCCAGATCTAGGGGTTTAACTGGTCTATCTTTAATTAAAGCAGATCTACGTTTCACATTCTCTGCATACCTGCAACAAAACAAAATTTTAACACACGTATTTGAAAGGCCAATTGATAAACATTATAAGCAAGTTTTGCTTAAGTATTCGAATTTGATACTTACTTTGGATTGTTGATTATTTCTGTAACAGCTTCACGGAAGTTTTCTTCGTTTAATTCAGCATGAGGTAAGTGTTTACCAATACCAAATGATTCTGCCTTCAAAGCATTCATTTTTTGATCGGCCAAAACAGGAATTGCCAATATTGGAACGCCTATGTAGACTGTCTCGGTTATACTCAATAGACCAGCATGGGTAATGAAGAGTTTTAAATTGCGGTGGGCTGAAAATTGGAGAATCGATTTAGATTATACAGTTTAAAAAAGGAGTTATGCTGCGAGGCAGTACAATTAAGTCAATGTCGGCGTCGGCTATGATTGACCTAATAGAGGAACACTCCCTTGAAAAGTTGAAGGGTAGATGGGGCGATGCAGAAGTTTGCAGGCTTGCCAAGGAACTGCTGCAGTATCAGGACAGAAAAGTAGCCAAAAAATACGTCTATGAACTGATAGAACCTTCGGACAGCTACGAAAACGCCACCTACGAAAACACCTCTACCTGTCACTTCACTTTGTAGAGGATGTCGACAGGAATATGAGACTGTCGAACACATTATTTGTGAATGTCCGACACTCTCTCAATTTAGGTTTTCTGTATTCGGCGAGTACAGGCTAACACAAGCCAGCATAAGGGAGCTTACTTCCGGCGACGTTAACGCCTACTTCAAACAAGTAGGCTGGATGACGAGCTAGAAGGAAGTCTCAACCTCGGAAGGATGCACAATGGGCCAATTGCGGCCTAAGTGCTGTGGGGTCACCCACCCTTCAAAATTTCACAGATACAGAAGTCAATGATAATGGTGAGCCATATGAAAAATGGAAACATTTCCGAAAATGGTTCGGTTCTGTAAGCTAAGCAGGCCCCATGTATATAAAACTACTAAGTTTTCTGGATAAAACGCGTTCAAAAAAATGACTTTTTCGTTGTTTCTACTCCTGCTTTTAAGTCATTATCAAGAGATAGGAAATAGTAGGTTAGAGCGGATAAGGTTCAGTACGATTTCGTGGGCAGCTATCTCCGAGATCTTAATCTGCCTAATCTTCTCAGACAACTGTAATTTGAATTTCGCAGCAAAACGCTGCATATAAATATTTATTCATTATCAATTTATTACATTAGGTTAGTATTTTTGTGTCTATAGTTTAATGATTTTTTAATTTTGGCCGGATGCTGCAAAGCGAGAAGCCAAGAATCAGGAGAGGAAGAGGAAGAAAATGAAGAAAAGGAAGAAGAGGAAGAAGAGGAAGAAGAGGAAGAAGGGGAAGAAGAGGAAGAAGAGGAAGAAGAGGAAAAAAAAAAGGAAGAAGAGGAATAAGAGGAAGAAGAGGAAGAAGAGGAAGAAGAGAAAGAAGAGGAAGAAGAGGAAGAATATGAAGAAGAAGAAAATGAAGAGGAAGAGGAAGAAGAATTTTTTAATTAATTCTTTATGTAATGTGAAAATAAGTGATTGTTTTTTAAAAGTTTGTAATCTAAACATTTATATTAAATTATTATTTCAGTAATTCTTAGCGACTGTCATTATGCCTTTTGAGTGATAAGATACTTATATCTATCATGGAAAACACAAACGATGACAATTGAGAATGTGAAGATTGCTGGTTTTTTTTCAAGATTATACAAATTCCTTGTATTTCAACAGATAATAATAATAGAAGAATATAAATTTTAATGGTAATTTAATGGATCCATAAAAACCAATTACGAATACATTATTTAATCTAAAAATAATGCCAAACAGCGACACGTGAACAGATTGAGTCTATCAACAAAAGCTTATCTAACGGATTTAAATGTAAGTGTGATAAAACGAAAAGAAAACTATCGTTAACTAATTCTTATTAAATGACATTGAAAACACATTGAAATGTAATTAAAATTAATGATTTCATTTTAATTCATTAACTCACCTAAAAGTTCTTGTTGGGGAAACCATTTTCCAATTATCAAATTGTCTGGTTTTCCAGGTAGTACATCTTCGTCCCATTTCCAAATGACTGTTTGTTTTAGAGATCCGATAACTTTCAGCATAGCCTGTTTTAATTCGGGTTTCATTAACGAGGGCTTTACGTAAGATCCCATGCTGATGTATATAACGCCTATTAAAAAACATTTATATTGTTAACAACGTATTAGATTTAGATAATTTTATCATATGCATTGTTTTCCATACAGAAAATTGTAATTTGTGAAATGTATAAAGTCACAGTTTGTTATATTTTTATAGTCTCGATCCTTTAATCATCTAACAACACCGTAATATTATATTGACTTTATTGTTAATCTAAATAATTACATCCAAAAACCTGCTGATTTGTCTAACTAGGTGAATAATAACTATTTGTGATTTCGAGCAGAAAGTAGTACATTGGCAGTGGAGACAGAAAGTTGCCAGCGGAGCGCGGCAATCTGTCGAGACTACCAAAGGACTTTCTACTCGAAATACACACAATATTTTTTCTACGATCACACCAAAATAAAATTAATTGCCTTAGTACTTAGTACTTGTACTTAGCAGTTTCCAGATTGCAGTTTCGTGTACCTATGTACGTGGGCAACACTTATTACATTAATGTCAGATATTTTTCAGACTTCCCCATTTCTCATTAAATTATTACGGAAAATACTGTTGGATGTCTTAACATATTAGAAAATCAACTAAAATATTTTATTCTACAGTTTATATTAAAATAACTAGGTACTAGCTATCTTTTATCTATAAATGAAATTAGGCGTGCGCCAAAGTTACTTTCTGCTTAAAAGCGCCAATAATGTCAAATTATGACAGCTCACGGAAAACATCAACTTTGCAGTTGCTTTTCAAGGCACAAAAGACGACATTCGATAGTGGTCGTAGAAAAACCCAATTAGCCATCCAACCCTACTAACACTGAACGTTCCGTAGACTATCGTTCAGGTATTTTTAGGTCTCAACGCTCCAGGCCTAAAAACGTTTCTCAAACGTTATATGAATTATGGGAAACTAGAGATGCACCTTGAATCTTATTTTTTACTTATTATTCTGGATACAGTTTATTAAAAAATAAGAAAATGTATTAAAAAATCTCTTACTTTGGCCGCTTTTAGACCAAATATGATTACGTTATCGACTCTTTTGAATAGCTGTGCCCTTTTTTAATACAACTATATCAGAAGAGCCATAGAGCTTCTTTTAACTGGAATAGAGAACTTTCCAATTATTTTTAATTGAATAATATCATTGAGTAGCCCCTAGAAATGCTGTTTTTTCTTATAATTCATAAATATCAACTTAGAAAACAAAGTTTAAAGTTCCGTTTTATTTGAAATAATTTCAAACGATCTCTCTAGCGCGCAGAAGCAGCTGACGTCAATGAGTATGATATAGTGATGCCAATTCGAGAAATTTTTGGGTTTTTACAGGGACACATTATCGAGGGATTTTTCTAACTGCATTATAAAATCATTATGATCATTTTTATCTAATCACCAATTGATTTTAATGTGTGTTATTCGAAATAATTTACATCAAAATAATAAAACATGTCGATTATCTTGTGCGACAAAATTTATT
>CAJUYI010003132.1:9145-25306 GCA_910591695.1 Galerucella pusilla | reverse complement strand
TGGGATCATAGAGAAATATTGTCTATGCTTCGGATCCTAAGTTCGTGTCCTCTACACACAACTGTTTGCAGCCACCATAAGAAAGGGTGGCCACTGAGAAAGATAGCGCTAATTCGGGTATAAAGCACCGCGCTTCAAAGAATTTCAAATGGAATTGTTTTGGCTTCATCGAAACAAGCGAATATTTTGGAATATAACTCGATGTTTGAAATTAATTTGCTTTAGGGAATTGAAGTATGTAGGAAAGAAATTACATTATAATTACGTATAAAAAGAAACTATGATTTTATATCTCTATCCACTGTCTAATATCTATGAACGAGCTCTTGACCAAGGCATTGAATTATCCTCTGTTTCCATTAAAAAGTGCCTCCATTATTTATAAGGTGCCTACCTCTACTTTCATTTTATGTTGAGAGTTGCTATTTGAAAATTAGACAACCCTCACCACTTGTCGCACATAAGCAGAAATGAAGTGAATTAATAGATTTAACAGTTTATTAATAAAATAATGTAAATATTCGGTAAACTAATCCATATAAGTCTTATTGTATTGTTTGGCACCATGACATATCATAACAGCAGTCTCCAAGAAAATTATCATTGGTATAATTCCAATTCCATACGAGTTAAAGTCTCAATATAACTGGAAAATTAAAATGTCAAATAAACAAATAGTATAAAAAAAATAAAAACATTTGTTAATTTATAAATAAGACATTTAGTGTAGGAAGCAGCATGTCCTTACTCATGTTTTCTACCAGCAATTTGAATCGGCTACCCCGGTCTTAATAAATATCTCAAGAGATGTCCAATAGAGGACTCTTTAATAACATTAAACATACCAACATTTAAAAAAAATTAACCACACCAACAATCACAATAAAGGACAAAACAAAAGCATTTTATATAAATACATATATTTAAGAATAAAAAAACACACATGTCACGACTATAAGTTATTAAGAAAAAAAAGTTTAAAATGTTACAGACTTACACAATACATAAACACATTTTTATTAAAAAGTTTGGACCTCATATTTACAAATAGTCCCTATATTTCAACTAACCCACCCGGATTTTTGGAGATCAATCTGACCTTCCAGAGTTTTGGCTAAGTAAATGACAAACAATTGAGAAAGAGCTATCCCAAGAGCAATGCCTGCTATAGTGTACAGATTCCGCTCTGCCCAAGATCTAACCAATTCTATACAACCAGAAGTCCATATTTTCTTACTTGCTTCACCCACCTGAAAAACAATCAAATGTAACTACTTTGGAAAGTTTCTATCAACTAAATTACTTACTGATGATGTTTGCACTCCATATCCACACATAATATTAACCAGTCTAGAGCTGATATCTGTTGCATTTATACAACAAGAAAATGGTACACCGCAACGTTCCACACTTGGGGAACTACAATTGAAATATTCATTTTTCGACCAGTCCATGTATCCTTCAGAGCTGAGTCCACAACATTTGAACTAGAAACGATAAAATCAATAACTTTGAATGTAAAACGTTCGTTTGGGTTTCAATATACCTCTTGTTGAGCAAAGTCAATAAAATTTTGTAGATCGAGATCATCACGATAGGTGTGTATAATTTTATCAGTAAAATTTTCTTCCAACACTGATTGCATTGAATGGGGGAAGACGAATCCACAGATGGCGATTCCCATTTCCAGAAGGAAGAAAATCAATAAACAAAGAGAGTACTAAAACAAAAAATCGAAAAAATGAAAGATCTTTTATCAAAAATGCTTTATTTACTTACAAATTTGAGCAAGCAAGTGTTTTCCCTAAGTGCTCCCAGACATCCAGTGAAGCTTACTATGAATACCACACAACCCATTATAATCATTAATAATGATATGTTTAAAATAACGTCGTAGACATTTTCAAGTCGAATCCATCCTACTAGTTGCAGTTTGTAAAAGAACGTATATAAACCAATGCCGATTAAAAGGCCCCCACATAACTAAAACAAATAATGTATATTTCTAAAAATTTGTTCCATTTCCTTTCTCCTATTCCACCCAGGAACAGTTTATCTGCATTATTTAATAAAGGGTACAAACAACTCTTATCATTAGTGTAATTAGAAATGCTTAATTAGTGACTCACCCAAAACACAAAGTTAAGTATGAAGATGAGATATTTCACACAAGGGCTCACATGAGTGAAATTACTAGTAGGTTGTCTCCTGTAATCCCGTCTATAAGCTGTAGCCATTATTATTTAAATATTTGGTATTTTTGTTCGTAAAGGCTTTGTTCTTGATTGTGCTGTTGCACAAACATCAATCGCAGCACAACATATGTAACATTAAAGTGAATATTCCTTCTAAATTCACATGAGTTATGTTACATTAAAGCTACAACAAAAGAAAACAACTAAGTTTCTTTTTGTTTAAATAAATTAGAACAGCTCATCAACTTCAGTGGGAGGCTGGAAATTTGACATTACTCAAAATTGTGACAGGTGATAGATAAACAAAAACATTTCTTCTTCTTTTATTTATATTCCCATTCAACTTTATAGGAAAGCGAACCACTGAACAAATATTACAGGATTCTTATTTTATTATGGAGAATAGTCCTATAGTCCTTATTTATTATTAATAATCATATTATAGTGGCTCTTGAACAGATTGAATGAAAAGGTGTAAGATGTGTTGCCTATAGTATAAACGTGATATCGGATAAATGTAGGTATGTATTTGAATCGTGATAGGGGTCTTTTGAACATCTTGTTATAGATATAACTTCACTGGGTAGATGTCTCTAGTTATTCACATTAATTGCTTAAAAATTTGGGGGTATAATTAAAAATTTCGTTGTTGTACTTTTGACAGGTTTCAACACAAGTGATGAACCTCTAAATCTTGATAACAATTGATAGCTCCTCGTATCCGATGGAACATTTTGTTTATTATTAATGATATTCTCAAGTTGTATTTGATTGTTGTTTATTTACCTTTTTAACTAGTTATTGGATAAGTATGTTATAGGTATATTAATTATGACCTGCCACATGATGTTTGTAGAACAGGTAGGAGGAAAATAGTGGAGGTATGATACAATTGATTTAAAAAACGCTTTTAAATTTGCATAAATTTTTTGAAAACTATAAAAAACCGATACGCTCTCGATTGATTTTCATAACAATTATTGTGTTGCAAAGTTGTTGTGATCCTATTGTCGGGGAAAAAAATATTTTTCGGTAAGTGAAGATGTATATTTTTTTTTCAAATTTTAATTTTGAAAAAAATATTTTTCCCTGCACACAGTGAAATTTTGTTTTTTTTAATCTGCTCTCGGCTGTTTATTATCTGTATTCTCTTTATCCAATTTATTTTTTCCCATTTCCATTTCATTACTTCCTTTTTTAGGTTAGGTTAAAGTTGCGTTTACTTCATTCCCTTTATTCATCAACCACTCTATTTTCAATCCAAACCTTAAAAGGTCTCTAAATACGTAGTAAACTAAATTCTTAATTATTTACCAACGTACCTAAATATTTAAATATTCATTAATGTAAATTTTTTTATCTAAATCGGCAGTTATTTTCAGTATATATTAAAATTGAAAAAAAAATTTGGGTATAAAGTTGTTTATTTCATGGTGTTTAGTTATTTTCAATAATCAGTTGAAAACAATCGCCTCATGGAAATTGTTAACTTTAAGAAACAATAATTATTATGCTCTGTAAGTATTGTAATTGAAATTATTCATACTTTTTTGGTATTTGCTATTGATGGCTTGCGATAAATTTTAAAGGGTGATAATATTACCTACTTGAAAAAATTTGTTTTAAACGCTTTTTAGTAGGTATATCAACAGTCAATAAAAACAAAAAAATTATGGAAGTGTTGGTAAATAAGTGATCATTAAAACGTTAAAGCCTTCTTACACGAATACGTAATATTTTTAATGCAGCTATCTAATCACATATCCCCTTTAAGTTATATTGCGGACTATGACGGTATCGTATCGAATTACAGTCGAACAAAAAGCCGACAACTTTAAGTTCGCACTATATCTATATGATTTGTTTTTGAATTTATTAAAATTATGACGCGTACACTTGCTAAACACACAAAATGTGGAGATTATAATGCGTATGACTTGGTTAGCACAATAATAAAGAGAGGTTATAGTGCGTTCTTGCTAAAAATACAAAAGCATTTATTATTATTATCTTTATATAATCGCACATTGCAGCATGTAATACCTTTCTTCGCATCTAATACACATGAGAGCTCATGTTGTGTTGAATGCCTTGATATAGACGCGTAGGTTGATGGTTCGCGCCCGGACTATGGTGAAAATTTTTTCAATTTATTTGCTTTCTATAAGAGAGAAAGATGCAGACAGAGAAACACGCGACGCCGCACAGCTTACAATAGCTTCCTAAATCAAAAAGTGTCGTGACAACTTTTGGTAAGAATTTTATCCGTCCAGCCTCCTTTCACAACGCGCGATAAGGAACTTCGTTCCAACAATGATTGCGTCATATGTACTGTATTTGTGTTTTATTGTTTGAATCTTGGAGACTATTATTTATAGTCTCCATATGGTTTGAAGTTTGAGAACAAAAATGCCAGCAAGGAACGGAAAAAGTTGTTGGAATCCTCAACCATTAATTCCTTATTTAGGAGAGCCTAAGTACCTACCTATACTACTACTACTACTACTACTACTAAATGTGCAGGCGAGCCTTGTCCTGGACAAACTCAAACCAAGGTTCCGGCACTGAGGCCACTGGCGGGCCAATTGTGCCATTCCTGCTACCTAGACATCCATGAAGCCGAGCCCTTCAATAAAGGCCACAACCCTTTTCAATGGATGTCTGCTTGTGTCTCCAGGGGCCATAACAGGGACTCCGAAGATTCGCCTGCGTAGTACAGCCCAGTGTGGACACTCTAAGAGAACATGGACTGACGTTTCATCAGTCATGCCGCAACCCCTACATAGGGAACTTTCTAATCCTAAGTTGTGGAGGTGTTTCCTTATACAGCAGTGCCCTGTTAGGAGTCCAGCTATCTTCCTTAGCCTACTTCTTGGTAGTTCAGTAGCTGCCCTGGCGTGTCCATCAGTAGAAGTTTGGATTGTCTAAGACCCTGCAGAGCATTGTCTAGGACCCTGCAGAGCATACCTATACTTTTTCTTCTTTGGAATCAAGTTTTTGACCATTGAGATCTTTGCTTTTTGCGTTTTATTAATAATAAATTACAGATAACTGCTGCAGCACCTAACGAGCAACTCTTTTTGGCTTGCAGGCATAACTGCAAATGTCAATTAATATAATATCAAAATAACCGGAACAACTCTGACCGAACTAAATTTTTTAATCTTAAATAAACGGTTTGAAAACAGTTGATTAGTAAAAACTGTCAATGTTAATCGTAACAACTTATCTCAAAAACAATCTCGCTGCGCAGGCGTATGACATAAATTAATTGTTATGAAATTTTTAGTGGTAAAAATAATATGTGTCAAATAGTCAAGCATAGGAATATTTTTAAAATTTATGTCAAAATTATCAATATTATTGGAACTTTATTTCTTTACGTCAGGTTATGTTTGAGCGACCGGGTGTCGCGACGCAAAAGATCTGACCGTTACGTTACGTTATATTACGTTGCTTCGTTATGTGCCTTGCTTGCGTGCGTGTGCTCTCTCCTGAGTCTCTCTCTCGTTTACGAAGCAGCGATTCATATACTTCGGCCGGGAATCGAACCCGGGCCGCCCGCGTGGAAGGCGAGCATTCTACCACTGAAACACCGATGCTATATTAAAATTCCATGCCAAGCTGGTATTCGCAGTGCTGGTGATCTACTTGAATTTGTTTGGATACATTTTTACTATTATTTCCATAATTTTTTTTGTTTATTTACAGCATCGGTTGTCAGGACGGTAGGTTGTGTTTACTGTTTTCTAAGTTTAACACGTCGGTAAGTGATTTACTTACCGTTCAGGCAATTCTCGACAGTCCGATGTATTTTTTGCAGTGTATAAAGTTGTACGTGTAAACGTAATATATTATTGGTATAAAATACCTCCGTAAAGTCGAATATAAATCATAAACAGTAGACTGGCGAAAATCACACGTTTTTATCCACTAGAAATATTCCTATTTATTTGAAGATATCGTTTTTATAGACCTGTCTTTACGGGCGATCGAGAAGCGGCTTTGTTCAAGAATATAAATGAATCTAGGTATAACCAGTGATCGTTTTTTTTGTATTTCGTTTTTTTTTCAATTTAGCTTCTCTTGAATGTTTATCAAACAATTAACAATTCTGTATTAAAGGCTGTTTAAAACTAGTGTTAATATTTTCATAGACGCTAAATGGGAATTTAAAAACATTAGATTATTAAAAAATCAATATTTATTTTAGAAGCGAGATGTATTTGTAAATATGTTGTTTGTCAAAGTATTTATTTGCAGTTATTCCGTTAATTTTTTCTTTAACTATACTCTTCTTTTATATCTGAAGTACTTTTTTAGCTTGAAAAAAACTCATGTCAACTTTGACGCTCTATTCCTCAGAAAATATTCATATCAACAGTAAAAAAACTTGTCATATCATAGAAAATTTTATTCTGAATCGATTAAGATAATGTACAGCTCGATAGGGCAAACGATTTGGGAATTGTAAAATATGTAACTACCCAAAAGCCCTAAACAGCTCGTAACTAGGATAATTCAAAAGGTACAAAATTGGGGGGCGTCTATTAATTACGTGAGGCGTATTTGAGAATTTTTCGACCCCCCCTCCCCTCTTGGTGAGATATCGTAAGATTTTCCCCAACTCCCTCCTCCTAACCCCTGATCTCACTCGAGATTCTTCAAAACTTGTATTTGGACTGTAAACTTGTTGGACTATTGAGAAAAAAAAACTTCTATTACTTTCATTGAAGACTAGCAAAGACTAGTACTTTACACCGTTTTCTCCGAGAAAAATAATTACGTGATATTTGCCAAGACTCCCCCTCTCCCCTAAGTGAGATTTGGAATGATTTCGCTTGATCCCCCCCCCCCCTATAACACCTCACGTAATTAATGGACGCCCACTTGTCAGGAATATTCAAAATTTTGCATGCTTGGGTAAAAATTTAAAAAAATGCATAGAAACACTTTGAAAATTTGTGAGTATTTTAAAAAAAATTTGACCTCAAGATAGAGAATCATTGAAATTTTTGAAAAAACATTCATTCATTCCAAAAATCGTATGAACCACAGAAATATAAATATAGTGCTGACATTTTATCAGGACTTTTTTAAAGGATCTATCTACAAGGAGAAATATTATCAAAACTTTTTTATAAATATTCAAACTAATGGTAACCAAAATCATAGAAAAAAAAGCCAAAGTCAATACTTAATATTGAAAAAAATTAAATAAGGGGCATTCACAAATTACGTCACACGAATTTTAGGACTTTTTAACCTCTCCCCTCCTTGTCAAAGATTGTCACATTCTTTGAACCCCTCCCCCCTGATGTGACATCACACATTTTCCAATATTATGCATGTATATAAAAATAATCGAAAGAAAACAATTATTTTCATTTTTTTCTTATTTTTATTAAATATAATATTTCATAAAATCAACATAATCTCATAGCGAGAGTTCTAAAGTATTAAAAATATAGATCGAGTTCGAAACATTTTATGATTTTTTCTTTCACATATAAATTTCGCGTTTTAGTACTTCAAATTTTAACATGTCCCTTGTTACACAATGTCACATTCTGGTAATACTCTCCCCCTTTAACGTGTGACGTAATTTATGGATGACCCCTGAAAAGTTTTCTGCTTAATTGAAGGACCACTGCTCGAAAAAGAACTTCCCAAATCCTTAGAGGATATTTTTTCTGTATGTATTTTTCACATCATCAATATTTACCTTATATAACTTTTTATTTTCTTGACCCCCCTAGATACTAAAACTTGCCTACGCTCGTGCCCGTTGCATACCCTGTATAATAAAATTATTTTGCCTATTTCTCGTAAATCAGGATGTAATGTGACACTTTTGCAAGTAATACAACTTATTAATAATTAACAATAATTAAATTAAATGTAAGTTACATTAAAAAATCAACTACGCTATTTCATCTCTATCGCTTCGAATCAAATCTTTAAAACCTACACTCAATCCCACTTATAGACCTTCTGGTCACCAGACTGTGATAAATATTATACCATTATCTAATAAAAGTAGCAGGTCACAATAATAGACATTATTTGCTATTTTTTAAAATATACTTTCATGTCTCGATTATCGAAGTTATCAGATGGCAAAAGTTATAAGAAGACCATGAAATATTTGGTAAGTACCAGTTACGTCTATTTTTGGTCAGAATTAGGGCAGAGGAATTACGATGTCATTTTAAGTGTGGATAATTTTGTAATTGCACGTATTTTGATGTATAAAAATTTAAAATTTGATATTTAGCTACTAACACAACAACCTACAAATTTTCATATGTACCGGGTGATCAAACAAAGCAGCATGTCATATTTCTGTTCATTTGAAAATTATGCAGTAACTTATACAGATTGCGAAAAGTCTATTCGAGCCATGCGATTTACACAAGTGCGAAAAGGAAAATATGAGAAAAACACTTGAAAGAGAGAGAAGAATAATTGTGCGCACTCAGCTGTTGCCAAATGTATTTATCTGTAAAAGATATTCCCAATTTTTGTCGGCAACAATGTTAAATACCAATAATTGTTGAATCGAAAGCAGTGTATAAATTTTATTTATTGCAGATTGTAATTTGTCTATTTATTTTCTTGAAGTATATTATTTTATTCTTAACTGTTTTGATTTCACTTATTTTTCAAAAGTCAATAATATTACCAATCTCGAATTTCTCCCAATAAATACGGCTTTATCCCGTATTAAAAGTTAAATGCAAAATAAGATAATTATTCCTTAGAAAGTACCAAACATTCTAATCTGGCAACGCTGCTTTCATATCAGATTGGTATCTGGAACTGAAAGCACGCCCAACGCTGACTACGCACAATGATTCTTCTCTCTCTTTCAAGTAATTTTTCTCGTATTTTCCTTGTCGTAATAATTGTGTAAATCGTATGGCTCGAATAGACTTTTATATAAACACATGTCCATAATTCTTGAGATTTTATTCCAAATAAATTTTTTTACGTAACATTTCGATGTATCACTTGAAATAAACTGCAGGGGCACTTACAACCTTATCAGTTGCTGAAGCTTGGAATTTTATTAATTTTCAAGCCTCTGGTTGCCACTAGAGGGCGAATGCGTCACTACACCAAAAGTATTACACTTTTTCTTGAATTTTTCAAATACAAATATTTATTTTCTATTCTTTCATAGAAAACAACGTGAAAATTGGACAGAAATAAATTCCTCCCTCATTTGACCTCCCGGTATATATTATAGTCAACCTTGATTATGAAACAATCTAGTTGGATTTTTTGATTCTGTGTTTAAATTGACCAATAATTTGAACAAAAAAACTGATTAAGTGTTAGCTAACTATCTAAGCTAATTAGATGTAATAACCTCACGACTTTTTTTGTGATAATAATGAGTACATTACAATCTTGAGTTATATTATTACAATTTACGTAGGTATACTTGCCGTCATAGATATTGTGCGAACTTAAAGTTGTCGACTTTTTGTTCGACTGTAATTCGATACGATACCGTCATAGTCCGCAACATAACTTAAAGGGGTTATACGATTAGATAGCTGCATTAAAAATATTACGTCCACTATACCTATAGTCGAAGACACGCTGAGGTTGCAGGATATACATTATCCCTTATGACCAGCCTATAAACAACCATAGTTCTCTATACCGTGTACATAACCTCAAATTGTTGTTTTTATTCTCGGTGCACGAATCCCCGTCAGGTTTCTTAAAGACCATTATAATACACTTGAGTTCCGGTCCGACACTTGCAGGTATCTTAATCCTGCACTTGAATTGCCGTACAGTTAATTTAACCTGTTCTGTTATAGGGACTTCCCTAATAGTTTAGGTTGGGTGTCTTATTATTCCTGAAATAAATGTACAAATACCCTTACCATTTAATTTATTTTATATTTCTTTAATCTTTCTAATTTTGTGTTAATCTTGTTGCGCGCAATTCGGCTCCTAATTTTGGTGTTCTTAATCGTATTCAGGTAGAAAATGACAGCTGCGCGCAACTCATCCCTACCCAAATAAACACCTTTTAAACAGGTCAGTTTTCTCGAGTGACAGCTTAACGTACCCTAATTATGACACAGTTATGGCCGTTTGCACCAATTGATATTTAAGTAGACTTGAAGTTAAGTGGCGCTTTGAGAAAGTTTTGCTTTGCACCATGAACAACTGTTCATTTTAAGCTGCACTTATTCTCCACTTATCCTCAAAGTGGAGATTTCTGACCTAACATTCTTGTGTTTTCATTGACATAATACCTATCTGTCAATGATTTTTCTGTTTTCGGTTTATTTTTCATTTTTGAAGAAGGATGTACATGGAGGATGATCTGGAAGTATTGGATATTCTTGCTAATGAATTTCCAAGAAGATAAAAACTATTATGAAGAATTGGATGAAATTTCAAAGGTTTCGCTTGACCAAGCCAACTGTTTTACAACTCGTAGAAATGCTAGAAGATTATTTAGAGCATTTGTAAGCTCAGACAGGAAACCAGTTTTCTTATTTTTTGAGTAACCTCTTTGTATTTTGCAGCTATTTTTAGTTTTTACTATGTTTTCTATTGTAAACAATTTCCTTATTTGAAAAACAAGAATCAAATCCTTTGATTTTCAAAGAATTGACTTTTAACAGCTTTTAATACGTTATTTCAAACCACAAAAACGAAAAGCAATTAGAAACCATAGAGAAATAAATAAAACTCTACTTAAATAGCGAGGTTGACAAATGTATTAAACACTTAGCTAAGAAGCTGAGCAAAAACATTGGTGCAACTGAACTTTAACTAAGCGACCCTTAAATTTTAAATTCGCCATAGCTATTTTAAGCTTATGCTTCTATTGGTGCAAACGGCCATTAGAGTGGTTATCCTGACGGAAATTCGTGTGCGTCCTTTATTCTTAAAAAATGCCTATTTACACTTATCGGGTATGTCCAACAACTGATAAGTTGACAAAAATTGAACATATATTTTTATAATACGAATAGATCTCGTAAAATAATTCTAACTGCCGGACATAATAAAACATTATGCCAATTTTTCTATTGGCTACTTCCATAATATTAAAGCTAATGATATGATTATCTTTTTATCTCTCTTGATATATACAAAACGAGTAGGTATTTTATCGACAAGAAAAATATTAGTTTTACTCGATTGGATAATATTATACACTTATAGTTCTTATCTTATCTAAGTAGTTATATTATTGTTAAAAAGTGGAAATGTCCACACTTGAAAATAAATACAGAGAAACTGAAATATAGCGCTAGTTTTTTGGACAGTTATAATTGTTTTGGATTTTTCAATTCACAAATGTGTTTAAACGTTTTAAATATCAACAAGAACTTAACAATACAGTCAAATATTGATGGAATGTTATCAATAAGCGCGCGTGGAGGTAAGTGGAATCGACCAGGTCATTAGAGACACTTTCTCTACACTGGATTACATCAAAAACCCGAAAAAGTGGCATCAAAATTCCACCTAAAATCCGAAACGTTGATAATATACAGTGTGTTTCATATTTTCTGTGAATTCGCTATGAAACTTGCGACCTACATATACCAAAAAACTGTTTTTCCTCTACTAGCTGTGAAGTTGACAATTATTGCTTTTTCTAGTCAACTGAGAAGTTGAATTTCTCTATTAGTGGTTAATATATATATATATATATAAAATGGCTAGGCACCCCTTGTGGGGCTGCGCCGCATAAATGCTTTCTAGATCCGCGTTCTGGGGTGGATCAATCCCCCCCATTTCATTATTTTCTCGCTTATTTATTTCCATAGTCTTCTATCCCTCGTTTTTTCTTTCCATCTGACGAATCCTATCCTTCTCAAATCCTCCTCCACCTCCTTCAGCCACTTAGAACTGGGTCTTCCTTGCCTTCTCCTACCACCTGGTTCCCACTGTAGCATTGAGCAAGCGACTGCTCGCTCACCTTCTCTCCATACATGTCCGAGCCATTTTATTCTTTGTCTTTTTATTCTGTTTACTATATCTTCCCCGTTCATTTCTCTCAGTATTTCATGATTCATTGTCGTCGGTTTTTATTGGCCCTAGAATTGTTCTCATTATTTTTCGTTCTAATATCCTCAACTCCTCTTCATCTCTTTTTGTCATTGTTATCGTTTCTGCTCCATACATTATCACAGGTCTTATTATTGTGTTGCAAATGTTAAATTTAGTGTATCTTGTCAATAGATTGCTTTTCAATAGTTTCTTATTGGCATAGTGTACCCTATTAGCAGCTATTATTTTTTCGTCCATCTCTGATCTTCGTTCCCCCTACTCCCAGATATTTGAATTTTTCCACTTCCTCAAATTCATATTCCCCTATTTTTATTATTTTGTTTTCACACTGCTCACCAACTCTCATTATTTTTGTTTTGTTTCTATTTATTTTTAATCCCATTTTTTCCCCTTCTTTTGTTAATTCTACTAGCGTTTGTTTCATGATATTCCTTCTTTTCGTTACTATCACTATGTCGTCTGCATATGCGACTATCTATTTCATATTTTGTTGGTTCCTGTGTTACATTTTCTTCTTTTGCCTCTTCGCTTTCTTCCTCTGTTGTATTATCTGAAACTTCTTCAGTTAGTAGTTCCTCGAAGTATTCTTTCCAGATTTGCTTATACTGAGTTTCTTCTTGTATCACCAGGCCGTTTTTATTTCTTATACCTATAATTTTACCTTTATATGTTATCTTTACTCTCGTCTCTAATATTATAAACATTTTTCCTATCAATCCCACTTATAATCTTACTATTACTAATATTATAACTAAGTCTATATCTATTATTATCATTAATGTTAAGCCTACTTTGGTTTCCATTTCTTTTTTCCTGTTCATTGCTGTCTTCGTTTCCGTTTACTTCCCTTCCTTCTTCTATTAGTGGTTAATAATTATCTATTATTAACCTAGGTCAATAATGGACAAATTCAAATATTTTGAGAATTCAGGGGTAGTAGTTCAACAAAAACTTGTGGAACATAATTTTGTATACGCAGGAGATTATCTTTAACATATTCACTGCTTGAAATTACCTATCAAGATAAAATTATTTGAATAAAAATGTCATTAGTTTAAAATTCGCACTCAACCAAAAATGACTGATATGACATAACGAGTACGTTCATAATATATCGAAAACTGACAGTGTGTACTTGTCAGTCAGACGACAACGCTTCTCGTGGTGCGTTTGTGAATTATTTTTAATTTTTGTTCTTAAATTTGACTAGCAGTGGAAAAAATTGTATATACACCATGGTGTTGAAGACATTTATAAACCTCGGGCCAAAGCCACTCGCGAAATAATCTTGGTGCTTGGTCAATAATAATAGTTCTCACCACCTTGGTATATAATACACTATTATTAAGTCGACCACACACTTTCCGGTCTACCGGATACTCTAAAAGACCTCACGCGCTAAGAAAAAACTATAATTTCTTCAAACTTCTTACAAAATTCTTTACGTTAGAAATATATTTTATTTTCAATTCACTATAAACAAGGCTTTAATTTGTAGAATTCCATCAACTCCACTTTGATTATTCGTTGATCTTCAGTATTTTACGTCATTGTATATGAAATACTGAGGTTTTTGTGTATTATGGTCGATACACACGGTCCGGTACACGTACGATAACACTACGCTGTATATGGAGTCTATTCACTCTCAAAACGGCGTACGATAGTATTTATTTGAAAATACATGTCTCTAAAAGTCTCACTCTTACTTACCCTTGCACTCAATTGCAACTCAAGCATTTTGTAAAAAATCGTAGTACGTGTTATAAAAATTTATTTTTGTTTGTCGATTTGAAGGAAAAAGAATCACGTCATTCGTAATAGAAAAAATCAGTTTACCCAAACACTTAAGCATAATATTATTATATCGTCTAGTTATAAACAGCCAGCGTGTACACGTCTTTCTATTGTAAGTACCAATAATTGATATTGATAATATTTACTTGAGTGATATACACCCGTTAATAAGCTTAATTGATTTAAGCGTGTACACGCCATTTTTATTTCTTAAACAAATAAACAGAATCATTGTAGCGCTCTATTAATATTTATTTTAAATTGTTCAAGAATTCCATTAAATGTTATCGTATGACGACATTCTATAATTAGGAGGAGTTTAAAATGCGGCGTGTACACGTCTCGCTTTTACATGTACAGATAAGATTATTCGAGTGCTGGATGGATTCTCTTTTTTTGGTATAAATTGAAGATTGGTGGGGCGTTGTATTTGGTATAAATGTTTGTTTAATATTTTTATAATTATAAGTTGGTTATTATTGATTAGATTTGTGGTTACAGGTAAATTTTTTCAAATTACTTTCATTTTAAAGAGGAAAAAAATTAGGATAGATGTTTATTAATGAATAAACAATATTGTGTCCCAACGAAAATGTGTCAGAAAATGTACAGCTGTGGGAAAAAAGATTTTCTAACAAAGGTGGAAATTTGGGAATTATTTTTAAGTTTGTATGTGTACTGCTAGATGACGTTATTCTATACAAACATTTTTTTATTAGAATTTAAGTGCCTCGACATCTTAAATCATAAAATATGTAAAATATCATTCTGGTTCATATTTTGTGGTAGAGATTAGTTGTTTTGAGGAATTTCAATGTCTTTGGAATTTCAGCGGTGCAGTTTAAAAGTTCTTTCAGGTTTGATCTTAGGTCTAGGCGCTTATATGTAAATGTAATGGTGTATTCCTGGCAGTCGGTGAGAATATGCTTAACGGTTAAAGCACTATTGCAGTGACGGCAGAGGGGAAGGTTTTCAGAAGACATCAAGTAACCATGTGTGTATCTGGTATGGTTGATCCGCAATCGTCTAATGACAGCAGCTTCTCTCCTGGTTAAGATAGCGGGGGAAAGACAGACGATTAATGGTAGTATATCGTAAAGGGCTGTTTTGCTGTTGTGCCAAAAATTTTGCCAGGACTCGTTGACGGACTTTTTGAATGATAGTTTTTATGTCATCTGGGAACTGGAACGTTGTTGTGGTGATGGAAGAAGAGGCTTCTTTAGCATGGTGGTCAGCGTTTTCATTGCCAGTAATTCCAATGTGAGATGGGAGCCAGATAAGACAGACTGTTACATCACGAGCTGAGAGAGTTTGATAGATGTTTTGGACTATTGGATGGTCAGTAAAGATAGTATTGAGTGAATTAATTGAGGAAAGTGAAAAATTTAAAAGCATAATTGTGAAAAAAATTCGGAAATGCTGGAAAATTCGTAATTTTTTCATATTTTCATATCCTCGTGTCGTTTTTCAAGTTGTAGCGTTGAAACTTCGTAGAAAATAAGTCCTTTGTATGCACTTTATGTGGGCGAAAAGCAGGCATCATGGAACAATTACTTTTGTTGCTATTGCAATTGCAATTTTTTAAAGCAATATTTTGCACTAGGCCTGGATGCGTTTTAGATAATTTGACTTTACTCCTCAGTTATCTTCATAAATATTGGGACTAGAAACTTGAAAAAACAAATAAAATAATAATTATTATGTACAGTTTACATACTTTCCGTTATAACAACAAAAAACATAGTAAAGAACCTCTATTGGAATAATATTTCAAATAATTATCAAACGCTTGAATAGGTTCGTATGGGGTTATTAAAATGTGTTTTAATATATCAACAAATTGGCCTGTTAATAACCCAATTAGTAGCGGAAAGAAATCGTCAAGATTTCATTCGCTTCCAAACTGAATGTAGACCTGTGTTCATAGACGTACACATAAATTTTTTTAAAAGTCTCCAATTTCAATGAAATATAAAAAAACTGCGAGGAATTAGAATTTAATATGAAAAGAATAAGTTTTCCTTTAAAATAAAATTTTTATTTTAATTCAATTTAATATAAACTGTGACGAACTTTCGCTCCTTCCTTGGCTCTTGCCAAATTGGTACGT
>CAJUYI010003131.1:0-25314 GCA_910591695.1 Galerucella pusilla | reverse complement strand
CATCCTTGCGAACCCTAAGTGAGTAAAAAAAATGTACTATTTTTTTTTTCAAGGGTAATATAAATGATAAATAATCTAAATTTGAAGAGTCTCAGAAACTAGTAGCTCCCTTAGTCCTATTTCCTGCATGGAGGAATTTGAGGATGTCTGCAGGCTTCAATGTTCCTCTTCTATCCAGTAATCTCCCAGGTGCTATGCTCTAGGAATCCGAAGTGCTGTGCAGTTGGAAAGTATGTGAATGAAGGTTTCTTCTTCATGCCACCAAATCTGCATTCTTCTTCCTCCACTATTTTAAGCTTTTTCAGGTGCCCATTCAGGCGACAATGTTTCGTTAGGGTCCCTGTTAAAACTCTTAGCGCAGTTTTACTTTGATCGATTCATTTGATCTCAACAGGTTGTAGTCACCCAGAAGAGTCTTTAATTGTATAAGCCCTACTAGATCTTTCCAATGGTTAGATCTTCTCTTTTTCTCGACTTCACCTATTTCTTCAGGTAATTGATTATTGGAAATTTCTCTTTCTTACATTGGTAACCAAATTTGACTACATTCGGCTAAAATACTAGCTACACATTTATCTGCATTTAGTTGTATTAAAGCACTTTCTTTGATTTTTCGTCTTTTATTATTGGGCTCTTTCAATATTATTTTTGTCAAATCCCATTGAATTTTATGCCCCTCTTCCCAAGCATGTTTACAGATACCTGACCTAAAGAACTCCCTATCTTTGATATATTTTTTATGTTCACTTATTCGGACTTTCAATGGTCTAGATGTTTCACCTAAATAGAATTTGTCGCACTCACAAGATATCTGATATATACAATTTTTTGAAGATTGTTCTTCATTTTTTGGTTTTGTTTTTGTTATTATATATCTCAACGTATAGTTAGATTTGAAGCTAGTTCGAATATTGAATTGATTACCAATTTTCTTAATTCATTGAAATAGTTGTTAATCGATACACACTTCAATACACAAAATCACCAAACTGAGTCATGTATATTTTGAAAACAAAAATAATCATACACAAAAAAAGTAACAACAAACGCGTTTTATTAACAACATTTTCAAAATATGTGAAAAAAGCGGTATCCCAATAAAAACCGTTTCTGGAACGTGCACTTCACTGGATTCCATTTCTAGTAGACTATCATATCTTTGGAATGTCATAAAATAAAATATTTATTTCACATTTTACCAGAGATGTGATCTACTATGAATGGACCTTAATAAAATTTGACAACAAAGTTTTGTAGTCTTAAACTTCAAAATATTATTGATTGTCTAGTTGTCATAGTTTTTTCGTTGTGTCAGATAGGGACCAAAAATTATTTTATCATTAGTTAATCTTGACAAAGGTAGCTGGAACGCTACCGAAACGTCGAAATAAAAAAATAAAAAACATTATTGTGGTTTCATCCCCAAAAAATAAGATAAAAATAAACTTATTTCACTCAATCGTGTTGTTTTGTTAAAATTACCTTCAGCATTAGATAGGTTTCATTTGTTGATCTGCTAGCTGCTGAAGACTTCTTTGCTTTATAACCAACGTTCTCATTCTAAAGAAATGCGATAACCTTCGAGAACGTGGCTTCACTTTTTGTATATTTTATATTTCAGGACTCCCGCCTACAAAACTGAAATGTACCTGAAAAATACATCGATGATGGCGTGTCACGTAAACCTGGAAATTGACGATAGTTCAGCGTTCCAAATAGAACAACAATCCATATCGATACCACCACAACAAGACACAGAATTGATTTTGTATTGCAAAGGAACCAAGAAGGGAAATATAGAATCTAAACTTTTTATCACAGTTGCTAGAAATCCAGTAGTGTTTACATTACCACTTCAAGCTAGGTAATATTAAAAAATGAATAATCACAGACGGTTGAAAACCAGACAACTCATGCACAATGTATACAAGCCGACATAAGTAGCCCAGAAATTAGCAAAATCCTTCCAATTTTAGTTCACAACAAATCATTCTCGATTCTATCTCGATTCTATCATGCAGTAAAAAAGTTAAGGTGGAAACGTACTTTATTGAAATATAAACAAAATGTATATTAGCAAATTATTTTTAATTTAATAGAAAGAAGTTCCATTTGAACATCATTATATTTTACTCTGTTGCAGAGTGTGTCCCCTTGAATTTACCATTCAACCAAAATCGCTGATGTTTGAAAAAGTTCCAACAAATTATCCAGTAACGAAAGTCATAAAACTAACAAATTCATCACCAAGAGATTTACAATGGAGAATAAATCCTTCTCCGGCAATTTTGAAAATTTATAAATTATCAAATGTGGAAGGAATTGTTAAATTCTATTCGATGAGTAAACTTTTTGTTGTCTACTCACCTATCACAGAGGAAATTAATCCGAAGCTTTCCATTCCCATAGAGGTTAGTCAAATTTTAAAATTGTAACTTGATACGTACTCGGCTGCACCAGGTATATCACACCTTCTGGAATAATAAAAACCATTAAACTTGATAAGAGTGAGGTTGAAAGAAGACAAGATGTCAAATATCTAGGTTTGTTTGACTCTAGACTAGACAGTAAATACTGTGGAACAAACACGAAAAGGAGATTATAATTACTTAAAGCAAAAATGGCTTAGTAGTGTGCAGGAGCCTGGCAGGGATAAATTGGGGCTCTAGGTCAAAAATGGATGAACACTGCCATAGTGAAACCAATTATCACTCATTGTGCCATTGACAATGAATGTAGAAGGCAAAGGATTATTATAATGTTGGATATTCAAGCAGCCATTGAAGCACTGAGTCCCTGTATAATCATTTCCAAAACGGTATGGGAATGCCTATAGTTAGGGAGGCGAATAGGAGATTTTTCGGGGATACTCGAGCATGGCAGTTTAAGATATGAGAGATACCTTAAGCAGGGTCCACACTATGCCGCGGTGGGCCGAGCGGGTTGACCCAGGTGGGCTAAGCCGGGCGGGTACGTTCGGGCCGGCACGACGAAGCCGACCGGGTTATTTCTACCTACATTATTTAGTTTCAAGACCAATACTGGTGACTTCATAGAGAAATATAATATAATGAGAGTTGGCATCACGTTGATCGAAGCGCACCAGGAAGGACTGGCGGAACTAATTTTTGAAGGCGGGATATTTAAACTGGTTAGTTTGGATTGTGGGTAGGTGAATTTCACAATTTGTCTAGAAATTGTTTATTATATAATTATTTCATTACGAAAAATGAAATTATATTTTATTTTTTCTAATGAAATTATTATAATTAATAAACAATTTTAAGCCACATAATTTAGATAAATGAGAAATCAACACAAATTTAAAATTTTTATTAAACTGCCATAATAACATAACAAATAATCCACATCTATATTACCATCAATTTATCATATATTTATATATTATGAATCAAAAAATAACATATTTTTATTAAACTTACTTTATATTTAGGAAAGTTAATCCAATATCACATTAACTTGCACATTATTTTAAAATTATTCACAAAAACAACAAAAAAGAAAGTAGATTCTCCATTTCTATGAAGGCAGGAACAGGTCTGAAACAAAATAAATAAAAAGGTAGAACTAAGGAGGCACAAGCACGCAAAAGCAAGGCACATAACGAAGCAATGTAACATAACGCAGCGTAACGTAACGCGTAACGGTCAGATCTTTTGCGTCGCGACCCCTGGTCGCTCAAACATAACCTGGCGTAAAGAACTAAAGTTCCAAAACACAGTACCGTAAGTTACAAACAAAAAACATTATTTTTATTTGCTAGTCCTCTTACTACTCCTATTATTTTTTAATTTATAAGGTGACAAACTTTTTTGAGCTAAGTTTAACCCTATCCTCATTAGAATTCCAATGTTTATGCCTATAGCTTTGTCGCTAGACACATCCAAAGTCAATTGTTCTTATAGAGCTGTTTCATCAAATAACAGGACCAATTTTCACCAATATGCTTCATTTTCACAACCTTTTCTTCAAGCCTATCAAAAATTGCTTTATTAATTCTAGTTTCAAATGGAAGTGATTGTAGAAGTAACTGTAAAGTAGATTTACTGGGCAAAGGTATAAAACGTTTCAAAACATCATCTTGTGGTCCCTTTTTATAAATGGATAATGTTATTGACCACAAAAGTTTATGTTTTTGGCAGTTAACAGTACTACTTTTTTTTAAAATCTTAGCCTGCTGGATCTAATTTTGAAATAACTCAGATCTTCATTAATATAATACATTCTTCTTGAGAGATGAATTATTTACACTAAGTTTCATACTGATTCCAAACATAGTTTGTTAGTTAGATGTTCCAAATTGAGTTTGAGTTAGAAAAAATAAGCTTTTTTTTAGTATATCTCGAAAACGGAGGGCGTTAAAAAAATTGATATGGAACAACGATGTGAAGAATTGAAGCAAAAAATAGGAATGTGCCATATTTAATATGGCAGCCATAAACATGTAATACAGACAGAGCGCTTCACAGAAATATGCCGTCCAGAAACAAAAAAAAATCTTTTTCGGTCAGATTAAGAGAACCCACCAACATTTTTGTCAGATTAAGAAAATGTGCTTTGAGGATACCGGGATAAATCTTCCCCATATGAAAATCTGACGCGCTCGAGTATTTCAATAGAACTTTTTTTTTGCATTTTCAAAAATTTTCGTAACTTATCGTCACGCCATTTAGCGCCTCCCTAACTACTAGACAATCCAAAATCCTAGAGGAAACTACTGGATAGAAGAGGGAAACTGACCTAAGTTAAAGCCGCCAGATATCCTAAAACTACGGGAAAAGACCCACTAGTATCTGGTAGTTTCATCAGGAGCTAGTATAAGTAAGAGGCACAATAGATCCTTTAGGTCTCTGTGAATGTCACCCAATTATAATTGCATACAAGGTACTTATCTTACTTCATAACTTCCTCCTGGAAAGGTGCGAAAAGTTGTCTTAAAGCTTAACTGGATATCAGGTCGTTCTTTGAAAATTATCCCAGGATTCTAGATGTGTACTAGCGTTATGGAGGTGTGAAAATGAAGGCCACCGTGGCAGATGACAATTGTCAAGGCTAGGAAGTTGGAAGTGGCTATTTAGACTAAGTTTGAAGTGGTTGTTAAAGTTTATATTGTTTCAGATATTCGATTTGAATTGCTCGGACATAATACCTTTGTTAACAGAAACATTGACTTTGCAATCTGACTCAGTCGAATATACACTAAATTACCAAGACCATATAGATTTTGGAGAAATAAAAGGAAAGCTTCAGCATATTGCACCTCTAGATTTGGTAAATGGAAGTAAGACTTTCGTTAGTGTGGAGTGAGTATAATTTTCGTCGATATATCAAGTAGTGATGGTTCAAAAATGTATGTAGTCAACAATTTCCAGATGTTTAAATAAAAATACTCTCCTATATTTTTTTAACTAAATTGTATCAAGTGTTTATCAAAAGGTTCCTCCCCCATCTTTTCTTTGGAACGATGATATTTAGACTGATGAAATTTTGACCTACAGCTAACCTTAAATTTGATAAATAAAATCATCAGGATCGTATTCAGTCAAACTTGAAAAGGCTATGAAATCAATAATTACCAGCATCTAACTGAAAATATTCCAGAACTTTCAAATGCTGATGTTTTTTCGTGTATTTAGGCATATTTGTGCTGGCGCGTAATGTAAACATGAACCAATCAAATTTTTGTAGGTCAAAGATTAGGGTTAACGTTTCTAAAACATTCAAACGGTTCATTATTGTGATGTTTTGATTATGATTAATCACAGACCTGCATTTTTTTACATTTCTTCCTACGTAATGTGATAGAAGGAGATTAACAATCGATGACGCACACCAAGAAGGGTATTATTTCAACCATACACTCAATCTCAATATAATCAATGACATTTAAGAATTGTTTTCAAAATATGTCTACTGAACTGTCAAAAGTAACAGATGAAATTTATGTAGACCTTAGATGAGAAATACGTTAATGACATCATAATTCCGTCTCATCCATTTCATGAATGAGAGAGATGGACAACGTATGACGTAACGGCAAATGATGGTTGAACAAACTGTAGTTGTATCAGGTGACGTAATAGGCATCGGTGAAACCAAATGATATTAAATGGGTTTTTATGGCAAGTGACACCTCATTTGAAAGGAATATAGAATACCCATTCAGTCATACTATTTTTTTGGATTTACGATGTTTTTGATCGTTAAAATAACTCATTGTTGAGGCCTGACTATGTGGTTTCCTAAAATACCTGCCCATGCATTTACTTTTACTGGGAACTACGTATGTTTTTCACGAAACATGTGAGGATTTATGTCACTCCAATACCTCACATTTTAAGTAAGTATTAAAATTTCCATTAAAGAAGTAAGTACTTTCGTCACTGAAAGTATCACCATTCAAAAGAAAAAAGTGGGGGAGAGGACTGTTGAGAAGCACTGTATATAGTACAATGGTATTAACCTAAGAATTATATTTCAATTAATAAATAATATGTATCCTTCGGTAATCACAAACAGGCCGATCTGAGTCTTCTTATAATGGTATCAACTCTCCTTGGATGATTCAAAAATGATTTACTATACCAAAAGTGGGTTGGCTTTCGTGGAAGTGGGTGCTGCTGTCGTCCAAATGGTTTTCCAGGATTTGTTCATTATTTTGTTCACTTTTTGCTAATGAGATTTGGTCGATTGATATGTTTTTGGAGGCAGCTGTTTAACGTGAAGATTAGTTATTCCATTGCCAGTTATTCCAACGAGATATTGAATCCAAATCAAAGATATGGTTGCGTCATGAGCATCTGGAACAAACCTACACACCTAACTGTATCTCGCTAATACCGGTTATTCAACGTATTTGCAGAATATTTTTGGATTCCATGGTCTGCTGGAAAGTGACATCTATTTTGGATATATAGAATGAATTTAGATAGGCTCACAGTGAAATATAAAAACTGATTTTTTTTTATATTCCAATAACTTTAACGCTTTTTGATGTATATGCACAAAAATTTGGGGTTGGGAGTTTTTTGATATGAGAAATCATAATTTTGTATCTATTTCGATGTATTTTGTAGAGGGCACCACATAGACCTCGTATGCGGCATAAATGTGCGCAACATTTTTTTGGCTTTTTACAAAAGCACTACTTTTGTATTTAAACACGAGCGTTTTTTAAAGATCGATTTAAACACGCTGAGGCGTGCTTTAAATAGGTAAAATGGTTCACCAAAAAAAAAATAATTATCGTACGCACTACATTTTTCGAACGTAATTTCATTGAATAATAATCATGCAGTTAATCACTAAAATGTGATTATCTCTAAATCCGTTGATTTGGGGATACTAATAAGTTTACCTTTTATTTGTTGTAATGATGTGGCTTCAATTATTTTTTACAAAAGTGGCGCTAATGTGAAAGGCAAAAAAGTTTTGCGTACATCTATGCGCATACGTGGCCTATGTGGCGCCCTCTACAAAATACATAGAAATAGATACAAAATTACGATTTCTTATATCAAAAAACCCCCAACCTCAAATTTTTGTGCATATATGTCAAAATGAGTTAAAGTTATTGTAAAAAACGAAAATTAAAATGTCATGTTTAACACCCTGTATCTCTCTTAATATCAACATTTTATTGAGGCTAGTTGGTTTAAATCGCAATATTTTGAAGTGAAGATTGTACTGTACTTCTATGTACAATTACTTACGGACCACCCTGTATAGTAATGATATTTTTTCAGAATTGAAAAAATTGACCAAAGTCAAGTAAAGGAATGGGACAAATTAAGCTCATTTTTCATTGTTAACAATGAAACAGAAATTTTACAGCCACAGAAACAATCTTCTGTTGTTTTTGTTTTCCATCCTACTAAAGAAGTAACATTCAACAGCGTTCCGCTATTTCGGTGCAAATTTTTAGATGTTAATAAGCCAACTGCAGTTGTCAGTTCTTTTGATATAAAGTTTTCCGCTGCAGTGTATTTATCAAGGTAACGGATTTAAAGTACTCTAAAAGCACACTTTGTTCATATAGCATAACGTCAAAATTCTTTTCAAACTACCAAAAAATACAAAGTGTTTGGTGTAATGGATCCCTGGCTAGCGCCGATTCACGTCAAATAACAAGCCAAAAGTTCAACAACAAAATAGAAACAATTCTTTTGATAAAAAATATTTACTGGTAGTTATACTTTGAACAAGGCATATCAATAACCAAAAACACTAATATCAATATTATCTTTGTTATTTCTGAGAAATAAAACCACAATTTATTCTTATATTTACATTTGAATATAAAAATAGATTGGGATTTTGAAAAAATAATGAAAAAACTACAAGGAACATATTAAATGGAAAATCATTCGTATTAATTTGTAGATTTTCAGTTTGTCCTGCTACTGATGTTTATTTTGGTGCTATAGATCTTTCTCAAGACAGAACACAGTTGTTACAAATAAAGAATATAGGAAAATGCCGTTTTTATTATACTATTACTTCTGCTGAAAAAGTAGAAAAAAGTATGTATAATTAAAAGAATTATTAGGAATTGTAGTTTATTTAAAAACTAGGATTAGTAAGTTCAAAAGCCTTACTTACACAACTGACATTTACTAGATTAACTAGTATACAGCATGTTTAAAATTTAGTTTTGTTCAAAAATCTATTAAATTTGTCCATATTCACTTGATGCGGGAGGCAGCCATTCGCAGATAATCTTTATATACTGAAAATGCTTCTTAAGATGTCAGATAATATGTGAGATTTAAACAATAAAAAGGCTGGTATTCTATATCGTTCCGTAATTTAACCTCTCAGGGGCCCTGAGAGGTTGAAATTAATCATTCAATATAATTGCTAACTGGAGAATAATTATTCTTCATTGTTTCCTAGTAAAGCAAAACATATACAGTGTGGAAACCACTTATGGAATACAATTCTTTATGTCATTATTTTAGAAAATTATAAAAAATGCCGAGACACGTCAACTTTTGAATTGAGTTGTGGGTTATGTAAACATAAATTTAAATGTACAGGGTGATTCACGCAAGTATGCCATAGTCGGTGTTGTTTTTTTTAATGAAACACCCTGTATATTTGCATATTTTTGAAATCCTTTTAATGAACCGATTCCAACAAACCAAATAATGTATGGTCAATTATGAATTATACAGGGTGAAATTTTAAAATTAATAATTTATTACACTTGAAATATTGGTACTTACTTTTTTTAATTAGCTAAATATGGATTTATAAAAAATCTAAACTAACTAATTATTAGACGTATTTGTATATTAAACAAATCCTGTTACGCCCATGAATTTTATCATAAATACCTAAAAATGGCCTAAAAACGCCAATAATTAGACAAAATCGGGAAATAATGTGGATTGTTTTAAATCGGTGAATAATGTGGATTGTTTTCTATTCTGTCAGTTGTAGATGTGTTGACAGTTTATACTGAAAAAGTAAAATCTTTGTCAAACACTCTTTCCTGGTCGACATAACAATGAAATATTTAACTGAGACTCACCGAATTGAGATATTAATGATGATCAGGATGGGGATACCTGCAGAAGTCAAGTTGAAGTGGCAAACTTATTTAATCACAGGTATCCCGAATTGCCTAATCTTCCACAAAGTACTGTGTCTAAAATTCATGCACAATTCAGAGAACTTGGACTTGTCAAACCATTGAAAAGAAAACCACACTTCGTTCAAGATGATGTGAAAGTGGATATTTTGTTATGTGTCGAAGAGAATCCAACTTCAAGTATACGTCAAATTGCCCGTGTAAATAATGTTAGTCATACAACTGTTCTAAGATGTCTTCATAAAGAAAAACTTCATCCCTACAAATTAACTTTTGTGCAGGAGTTAACAGAAGACGATCCAGATCGTAGAATGGATTTCTGCGAAATTTTGATGAATAAGCTGAACAGAAATGAGATAGCTCTTGGTACCATTCTTTTTCCTGACGAATCAACATTCACATTGAATGGAGAGGTAAACCGACAGAACTGTAGATATTGGTCAGCAGAGAATCCTAATTGGATGCGTTAGACACATACTCAGTACCCTCAAAAGGTGAACGTTTGGGCCGGTATCATAGGCGACCATATTATTGGTCCTATATTTATAGATGGAAATTTGACAGCTGAAAAATATTTAAATATGCTTAGAAATAAAGTTATTCCTGCATTGGCAAACTTATATCCCAACGCAATAGATCCTAGCTTACCGAATGAAAATGTTTGGTTCCAGCAAGACGGGGCAACACCCCATTATGCTTTAATGATAAGAACTTATTTAGATGAAATCTTTCCCAATAAATGGATTGGACGATGAGGTACTATTGAGTGGCCAGCTAGATCGTCAGTCCTTACGCTGCTAGATTTTTTTTTGTGGGGTTATCTCAAGAACAAAGTATATGCAACACAACCAACCAGCATTGTAGACCTCAAAGACAGGATAACTACAGAAATACGGAATAATTCACCTTAAACTTTTAACAAAGTTAAGGAGGAATTCTATAGGAGACTGTGCTATTGCCAACAACTAGGTGGAGAATATTTTGAGCATTTATTTTAATGTATTAAAATCAAATACATCAGGTATTTTATGTATGTGTTTAATAACTGTAAAAATAAAAATTTCACCCTGTATAATTCATAATTGACCATACATTATTTAGTTTGTTGGAATTGGTTCATTAAGAGGATTTCAAAAATATGCAAATATAGAGGGTGTTTCATAAAAAAAACCAACACCGGATATGGCATGCTTGCGTGAATCACCCTGTACATTTAAATTTATGTTTACATAACCCACAGCTCAATTCAAAAGTTGACGTGTCTCGGCATTTTTTATAATTTTCTAAAATAATGACAAAGAATTTTATTCCATAAGTGGTTTCCACACTGTACATAAAAAGATATAACTAATGAGTATTTTCATATAAATAAAAAGTAACTGACAGCAGAAATACCAACTTAAATTCAACTATAAGTTAATATAAATAGTAATAATTTTCAGAAAAGAAAAATACAGTTAACACAGATAAGTCTAGTAAATCTAGCAAAAGTACCAAATCGAGTAAAAAATCGGACAAAAGCGATAAGAGTGGAGAAACAAAGCCGTCAAAAGAATCTAAAGGAACAAAGGATTCGAAAAAATCGAAAGACTCAAAAACTAAAAAAGAAAAGAAAGTATTTTATGCAATTTTTTTCTAGATAAATTCAGTTCCAATCATTCTTACTTTCTTCGTAGAAAAAGCCTAAAAAAATTACTCTAACTGTAACTGTAACAAATCCGCAAATTGAAGTGGATAATTTCTCTACGTGCAACAGAGCTTTATATAATGGACCGTTTTTTATTTTAGGGGTAAAAAGGTGAAAGAAACAGTATTGAAAGTTCACGAGTTCACGATAGTACCCTCTACTGGAGATGTAGATCCTGGTGGAATTGCTCAAATAAGAATAACTTGTAGACCAACAGCTCTAATAACTTTGAGAGAAGCAATAGTTGTGAATGTGTCAGAGCCCGTGAGAGGATTTCATAAAGGCAAAACTATTGCTTTACATGCTGAAGGATCAGAGCCCAAACTTGCATTTGAAGATGTGCATAGGATGTTCAAAGAACATTTTATCGTACAAAATTTAGAGGATCTCAATAGATCAAATGACGTAATTGTTTCAACTTTTGTAAATTACTTTGAAAATATTTTAAATTGGTACAGAGTGGACGAAAACGCAAAAGCTGCTTGTTATTTCAACATTGTATCTATCCACTTCCACCTGAACAGGAAAAGTATCTAGTCTCCATGAGGAGAACTATACTTTGGCAAGTTTATTTGAAGCCGTGAAAGTAATGCAGTCGAAAACATTCGATATTGTCACGTTTAACTATGAAAAAGCCAAAGTGCAAAGCATGTAGTGATAGTTATTAGAAAAGGGACTTTTTATTATTCACAATATTAATTGAACGTTAATTCTTTAATGTGCTTGTTTCCTTCCAATTTATGAATATCAAAAGATGAGCACTTTTCCAAAATTGTCATGGGCTTCTTCAAGCTCTGGCAGCGTTGTACGAAAACCATAATTGTGTTTTACCTCTCACTTCGTCAATTGACTGATATTGATTTATCCAGTGGCGTTGGCATTGTCAGTGACCTTTGTATTTTCAATTTCAGTTGGTAAAATAGGTACCGTACGCCATTTGTACGTTTATGATAGATATGCGCCATGTTTCCTCGCCTCTTACCGATGCCCCGTAGCTTCAGATAAACTTGCCAAACTATATTGCCAGTTGTTTATTATTTTGACGTTAGAAACTGCCACAAACATCTGAGAACAATTCCATATTGTTAATTTCATGTATCATTCCTTATTTAGTAATCTGTTTTGTTAAAATGGATTCGATTGAAAGTAAGAGAATTTAAATTCCAATGAATGTTGGTGTTGACGATAGGATGCGTACTGAACATCGTTTCATCGTTTCAAAAACTAGTAGTTCCTTTAGTCCTATTTTCCGGAGGAATTTTAGGATGTCTGCAGGCTTCAACCTAGGAGAATGTTCCTCTTCTATCCAGTAATCTCCCAGGTGCTGTGCTCTAGGATTATAAAGTGCTGTGCAGTTGGAAAGTATGTGGATGGAGGTTTCTTCTTCCATTCCACAAAATCTGCATTCTTCTTCCTCCACTATTTTGAGCTTTTTCAGGTACCCATTCAGGCGACAATGCCCGTTAGGATCCCTGTTAAAACTCTTAGCGCAGTTTTACTTTGACTTATGCATTCATTTGATCTCAACAAGTTGTAGTCACCTAGAAGGGTATTTGATTGTATAAGCCCTACTAGATCATTCCAATGGTCAGATCTCTATTTATCGGCTTTACCTATTTCTTCCAATATTACATTGGGGCTGATTCCGCAAAAGGGTTCAGGCCCCCAGAAAAGTATTTCAGTCCCCCTCTTTGCTAGTCTCTCTCTCTGCTATTTCATTTCCTTCTATTCCAGTGTGTCCCGGAATCCATAGTAAGGTGAATATATTGTTACACCATTTTGGAACTGATTACACAAGAGCTCAGTGCTTTAATGGCTGCTTGACTATCCGACATTATGATAATCCTTTGTCTTCTGTATCCTTTATCAATATTGAACTGGGCGCACTTTCTTATGGCGTGGATTTCCGCTTGAAAAATACTTGGGGTTTTTCCCAAGCTTTCAGAATGTTTGGTTCCTGGCCCGAACACTCCTATCCCCGTTTCTTCTATTGCTTTTGGGCCATCTGTGTACCATTGAATGGCATTCTTCCCAAGTATTTTTTTTAATGATTCCCTCTCTACTTAGTGTGTATCTTGTTCTTTCTGCAACGCTTTCCACCACCATAACGGTAGGTAGAATAGAAAGGAAATACAGAGGATTAGGAACATGCAAGGAGTTGTTCCGGAAAAGAAAGACCTACACCTAATGCAAATATTATTAACAAAATTATTTAAATCAATAAACAAAAATATTTTAGATTGGAGTATTCACATATTTTGTTGTATCAAAGAATAGTTTGAATTTTGAAAACGTTTGTGTAAATACCAGCTATTCCTCAAAAATATACATACAAAATGTAGGACAGGTACTGGCTGATACCAGTTTGAAAATTCTTGATTGTAAGAATTTCACAATTTCACCAACGATCTTGAGAATAGAACCCTACAGCACTGCAAGTGTTTCTATTACTTTTAAGCCAGACACTATTAATGTAAGTATTTGTTGAATTCCTTGCTAATTTTTCCAAATTATTCATTTGAAATCATTATTAGTAAATTAAATATGAAATTTACGTAGTAGGTATATACGAAGAATTTTTTTATTGTTAAAAACTATCACAGGCAAACGATATTCCAGGCAGAATTTGTAACAATACAGCACTACACAGGTAAGCTATTAAGGAAAAAGTTAGAGGGAAAGACCATTGCCATGCTCCAACAGCCCAGCGGTTATAAAAGCAATCGGCTCCATGCTGATAAATCTCAAACTTGTTTGGTAGTGATTGGAGACGCTCTAAGATCTGGACAGTTCGAATAGATTGTAAGTTATGAAATCAAACAAATTTATTTTGTAAAGTCTACATTGTAATTACAATGTAGATTTTACAAAATAAATTTGTTTGATTTCATAACTTACTATGGATCTACATCAAGTAAAAGCCTCATCTATTCAACTAATTGATTGTCCTTAGTCTGAGTACCAGGCAACGAGGTAAAAAAAAGGAGAGAAGCTAAGCGTGGTAGTGTTTCAACCAACTTTCGACGGAAGTCGCCATATTGAGAAGCCACATTATTAATCAATTCTTGTGTCAACATAGATAACCTTAATATACTGAAATGTGTCAAATTGAAAAGCCACGTTGAAAAAATAGTGATTTCCAGTATTAGAAAGGTTATTTTATGAGTATTAGTATAAATTTAAGTTGATATTGAGTTGTACATTAGTGTTATAAAATTTTTAAATGTACCAAAATCTGGTATCAATTCTCTTAGAACAAAAAGTACCACCTAAAAAGATGCATATGAGAGTGTTTTGTTTCCCCCAATTGAATAATTGAATGTACGCCTCTGGTTTGTTTACGGAAGTCGGCCATATTGAGAAGCCACTTTGGTCGATTATTCTTTATACTGTTATGTTCTTTCTTCTCTTTTTTACCTCGTTGGTACCAGATCTCTCAGATTACAAGGGCAATGAAGAGGCAGTCTCACTAGCCCGAGAAAAAGCACTATGTGTCCCCATTGGCACAGACATCAAATAAACTCGCCAAGTTTCGGAGTATCTTCTGAGTCAGAATAGGAATAAAATCAGAATCCTGGTTTGGCTTCTGACCAGTGGCGGCTCGTGAACTTTTTGGGAGAGGAGGCTGGACATGAAACGGTTCTGTAAAAATATACTTTATGCAGCTAATTAATTTAACCTTCGCGCAGCGGCCGTACCAATTCTACCAATTCTTTAAAATTACCTATGTTAACTGAATTTTCAGCTTCATCGTGTCCTTTAAAAGCCAAATCTTGGGATCATAAATACCACAAGAAATCAAAGATTTTTTTTAAGACTTCGCGGTTGTCCTTAACTAAATGGTTATGATTTTCTATTTCGCGTGTACGAGCGGAGTCAATCACAATAACAATATTTTGTTTACCGGTTAATTTAAACTCAATACTTGATATAATATGTTCCTGGGATTTTTCATGTCTGTCTAGACCGCGAGATAAATTTTTTAAATCATTATAACTCAAGCGCCCTCAACATGAAGAATTATCAGTTGTAAAGAGTAAACAATTCCAACAATATATGTGTTCCTCAGATCCAGTTAACCATGAATATTTTTTATAATTGTCAGTGTTAAATGATCGATTTTGATACCTACCTGTTGACACTAATCCCTTCAAATCCGGTAGGGGCCGTTTATTTTTAAAAAACACTTTTTTATCATTATGTTAATCCACTAAATGGATTTTCTAGAAACTCAGCAACTAAATCACTAGCACAACAACTCATTTTAAATTTAAATAATTTTCCAAATAGACTAATTATTCTAACTTTACTTCGCGTGGCGTCACCTTAGAACATAAAATAGTAAGGAAGGAGCGTGTGCTACATTTCCCATAATAAATAAAACAGACAAAGTCGGCCATTTTGGATAACCATTTTATGACTCATTGTTTGTTTGGTCGCTGTTTAAAAGTTGGTTTTTATGTTATATGAAAATTACTTTTCATCGGTGAGCACATATTATTATAATAATTATAATCTACAGATGTGAATATTGGTCTTTATGTTAAAAATTTCAAAAAATACACATAGTTGTTCCTAACCTAAATTTTCACTTTACATGATATGACATGACATGGGCGTATCATTTTGATTTTTTAGTTAATAAACAAATATATCAAATTTATTTTCAGCATATCATTATTATTTGAAAAGCTTCTAGCTTTTATATCATTTTATAATACACTTGTTACTTACAATATTTTCTATTCTACTAAATTTTAAGTTATTGAAAATATTAATTCCATTTTATAGAAATAGTTTTATTCCAATTAAAAGTGGGTACGTCGCTACTGATATATTCTATTCTGCGGCGGCCATTTTGGATAACCATCCCGGTTAACTGTCCTTGGCGTAACGATCCTTCCTTACTACTTTATGTTCTAAGAGCGTCACTTAATTATTCCCGCTAATCATATAAAACAAAACAAGCCCGCGAACCCACGCTCGTATTCGTGGTTCGTACTTCGTATATCATCGCAATTACGAAAGGCTAGCACACAGAGAGTGTTGCCATTTTCGCGTTGTTGACGGTATTAGCAATTGGGCTGGTAGAAAAAATGGCAACTGTGTTGAGTAACACTTGTTTCCAGAGAGATGCTTGTGGAATCTAGCCTCAGAGCACTGTTGTCAGATTCTAAAATAAGTAGTTAAAACGGGGAATTGATTGTGAAATTAAAAAAATTTGGATAAACGGGAAATAAAATGAAGAATAATCAACAAAATATTTCTGGTGCTATTTGCTAGATAAATTGTTGAGGAGGCTGCCACTGCTTCTGACTGGGGTGACGTTTCCAATGGTAGGGGATGAAAAACCACAACCCCCATATTACATGGAGGACCTGAGGTTTGGCATTCAGAGTCTAGTAATAAGGGCCGGCTTGGACGAGGAACAAAGAATTGCACTGACCAAAAGATCTACAAAGGTCATAAAGGAGAGGATTTTAGAAGCACATAAGAACCATATTTATCTGATCACAGCTGTCTAGTCAAATTGTAAATGAGCTCTATTTGTACTAATTCATTTAATTTTAACTAGATTACATCAAAATATTCAATAATCTTTATACTTTCAGGTCTTCGAAGGAAAATTAGAAATACGACATAATGCACTAAACATGAACTGCTATATTTTAAATTTAACTGGATATAGTTGTGTTCCTCAGATTAAAATTACTAACATGTCATCGGAGGACGATACTTTATTTCAAATTTACTTCACACCCACATACATAGATGAAATGCAAAATCAAATGGTATGCGTACAAAATGTGGGAATTGTGCCATGTCAAATTATCGTGGATATTTCAAATAATTATAATTCTATGTTTTATTTACTACACAATAAAAATTTTCAAGATATGAGTAATTCAGAAATTGGTAAGCTTTGTACAATCTACATGATTCATTTTTCATATGCAGTACATTTTTTTTGTACACGCCATTGTCTAAAAATTAAACATTTGACATAACGTCGCCTTAATCAGAAAATCCCGTAAGTCCACATTTTATCAAAATCGACCTTTTAGCGCCATCTCTGACATAATTAAAAAACCTACAGTTGAAGAAAAGATCGTATCTCCAAATAGTTTCTGTAATTTACTATTCCTAAAAAAGAATTTCCCATAAGTCCTCGCCGGTATCAAATATAAACGTAAACCCCGTATGTCCACAATCAAACCGCCATTTGGATGTAAACACTTGCTCTGTGTTTACCTCCCGATATTGTGCGATTCTGCAAGTTAGATTTGATGAAAGTGTATAAATATGAACGGTAAGTACATGCAAACATGTTCAACACATTTATTTACTAAAAACTAATGGTTTTACACCCTCAATTGCCATTTTGCATTTGTCTTGGACTTACAGGTTTTTCTAAAATACTAAATTTGCTCAGACATCATGATGCTGGGGAGATACGGGAATTTTTCGTTTTATGTATTTGTATGTAATTATAGAATTATCCATTATCAGCTATCCATGTCAATGGAATGCTATTGGAATAGAAAAGAAAGTTTTTTATTTCCATTAAAAATTAGTTTTTTGAATCAAAAACTCAAACACGCAACTTAAAAATACGGGGATAAGACCATTAGTTTTTTTGGGTAAGAAAATACCTAAAACTTAAAAAATGTTTTATTTCAAGGATGGAGTCGGGGACCTTACAAACTAAATATTTTTTTCAGGATCGAGGTTCACGATGTTCGCTTCCATATCAAAAAGAACGCAAATAATTATGTCGAATTGTGAACAACAAACCAATGTGGAAAATAACAAGAGTGATATTATAATCATCGCCGATAATCAGAACAAACCGCAGCTGGAAAATATCTTTACTAGCAATAATGGCTTTTTAAATGAATCAACAAATAACAAACTACTGATACTAGATATTCTAGAAATTACTGATGGCTTTGAAGAAACTGAAGTACCTAATCTGACTAACTTAAACGCCGTCCCGCTTAGTGTTGAAAGAGAAGATTTTAGTGATATTATTGAAATGGAACATTATACTACGAAAAATAAATTGTCTGAAACTCCTGCAGTAGAACTTGTCATAGATGAGAGAAATGCAAATAATGCCGGAAAAGATCCCGACTGGGAACCTGAGATTGAAATGGAATCTGAAAAGGTGAATGAAAACACTGAAATAAAAAGAAAGAAAAGACAAATGGTGCGTCCTGAAGATTGGGAGAATAACCGTGCAAAAATTGGAAGAGAAATGGGTCAAGATTATAATGGCAGAAAAAAAATTGACGGAAAATGGAAATATAATGTTCGAAAAGAAAAAAGAAAAATGAAGGAACCATGTAATTGCAAAGCTTCTTTGAAGGGTAAATCATTGCACTGTAGAACATTTTCTGATGAAGAAAGGAATACTATATTCAATCACTTTTGGTCTGATATGGGCTGGAAAGAGAGAAAAGTTCACACCTCTTTTTTAATTGATTCTGTATCCACAAAAAGAAGTAGAAATAGAGTTTCGGAGGGTGTTTCTAGGAGAAGCGAGACTTTAATATATATTCTACAAACTAAGACATCCGAAAGATTACTTAGAGTTCGAATATCGTGTACCTGGAAATAAACGGAATAATCTCGCCTGTGAACTAGAAAGTCTTCCATCATTATATGAGACTTCTATACCGATAAAAAAAAGAGAAATACATGCATCTACAGTTTTTGAAAAAGAGTCTTCAAAGTGATTACCATAGTTTTTATGACAATTTGCCGTATAAATAAATTTTTAACTTGCGTAATTCAGTTCATTTTATTCCCGTCTAGATGAATATTTGCCTTCAATGGATACACTCACATCTCTTATTTTCAGAATATATTTTTAAAATATTTCACTGTTAAAGCTTCAATAAAAAAAAATTAAAAAGAATGTGGTCTTAATTCAAAATTCAGGATGGAAAATCCCGTATCTCCAAAAATCCTTTCAAAAAATATTGGAAAAACAGGTAAGTCCATTCAGATTATCTTTTAGCTTAGTGTGTCATAATTACTTTTAAAACAAATATTTTAAGTGTTTGTATATTTTGTTTTCACTCAAATAATTCTGCGCTATTTTATAAACTGTTTTTTGTGCCCCCTGAAAAATTTTCATTTTGTGACTTACGGGTTTTTCTGATTAAGGCGACGATAACGAATGGCACCTACACGGATGCTAATGTCGCTAATTCAATTTTGTATTAAATTTCTTTTTAAAAATTTTAGATAAAAACAAAACCACAGCATCCCTAAAAATAAATTTGATTCCAAAGGAATATGCTAGTGTCCAAATTTTATTCAAACCCCCTAGATGTGTTATGGCATATGGGGAAATTAAATTACTTGTTATAAATAATCCATTCGAAACTAAAAAGGTAACCTATTTCTCAAGTATATTCTAATAATACAGCGTTGCCAAGAGATTATCTTTGAAACGGATAAAGGGAAAGTTTTGAAATTGTAGAATAATGAATGAGACGTTATTCTGCGTAATGTGAAGAAAATATTAAATGTTTTTGACGTCAGCGCTTAGCGTACGGCCGCCATTTTGAATTTTTTTATTTCCAAGAAGTGAGGAGGTGGTTTTTTTTTAATGATTCCCTCTCTACTTAGTCTGTATCTTGTTCTTTCTGCAACGCTTTCCACCACCATATGTAGAGGGGTGAGGTTGAGGGGTGAGGTTGATTTCCTTGTAGTATGTGTTTCTCACCTCGGTGTATCTCTGCCAGTCTCCGGTGAGTTTTGCTTTATTAAAAAGATCCCGGGTTTAAGATCACATGAGGACACATCCATACTAAGAGTCTACTGAATAAGTTAGATAAGGAGCTCTCGTCCAGGCTGTTGAGACTTTGTAAGAAAAATTTGAAGACAGCTACCGACCTGGTGACTGGACACTGTACCCTGAGGAAGCATCTGCCCAGGATGGGCCGTTGAGCCCATCCCAAGCGTATGAATGAATGAATGAAATCCCAATTTAGATCAGGAGAATTTCTTAGAGGGTGGAAAGAATATACCTTTACTCGTTTGATAAAGCTACTGTGTTAACGAAACGCGTCGCAAATAAAATTGAACATTGGTTCAAATAAAATGAAGATTTAAACAAATTAAATTGTTTTATTTCATCATTCTCTTCCCATGAAGATATGGAGATGATGATTATGAAGTTTTTAGACACATTTATACTTACTTTTAGATAGAACTTTATGGACAATGTTACGGAGGCGATATATCAATAGCTGGATTACCTATCTTCAACCCTTCAGGGTGGAAATCCAATAAAAACGATATAACATACACGTTGGATTTTGGATATGGTCCCTTGAAAATGATTCAGAAAAAATATTTTTCAATAAGAAATAATTCTTCAACATGTGGATATAAGTTTGAAATACGAAGTAGCATACCAAATTTGATTTTTATTCCCACAGTTGGACATTTGAAGCCGCTTAGCAAAAAGGAAATTTTTGTTAGCATATCATCGAAAACTCCAATCGATTTTAAAAACGTAAGAAAATTATTGATATTTTATATTCAGCAGCTTTAGGGCGGGTTTATCAATGCTCGGTTAAATATTGTAGCCTTCGGCTAAATCTTAGCTGTTGGTCAAAGTGTTTATCAACTGCCAGTTTGCATTAGCTGTTAACCATAGAACATACAGTTAAATGCGAGAAAGTGGTGTTCCGTTATTCTAACCATAGATTCTAACTGACAACTGTGTCATGATTTTTTCATTATTGCTTACATTTTGCAACAAAGATTATTTCAACTTTAAATTTGATTCTTTTATAGTAGTTTAGTAGCATCTAGGTTCTGTTTGTATTTTATTTCATTGTTATTGTCAACGTATCTTGAGGAACTTGACGACCTTTTCGATGAAGAGCTTGAATATTATCGAGATATTGGAATTTGTAGAGTACGAAAGACGACCATATACTGTTGAAGAACGGATTAATCCCTTTGAAGAGCTCGATGATGTCGAGTTTATTACTCGGTTTCGACTATCCAAACTCGGTGCTCTCATGATACTCCAACAAATTCCAGCTTTTCTCGCCAAGTCACAGCATCCGTCTTTTTGCATTCTATTATACTTTTATGGTGAACGGCTACTTTCATAAGTACCTAATTATCGCTCTGACTCCGTGAAATTGGGAAATCTTTTTTTTTGTGAACATGCTCAAATGCAAACAACTCAACAAAGCACAACATAGACGAAATAAAAATAACAGTACCACAATTTTGACACTGACAAGTGAAATTTTCCACGATGTTGTCAGAGTAAGCTTACGATAAAATAGAAAAATAATAACTTTCACCTCTATATTCTTGATTCAGTGTGTTATAACAAAATATGCGAATAGAATTAATAATATGTATATTTCATGTAACGGGTGATCCTCCTTACACCAAATTAAAATGAGAAATGTACACTCTGACAACATTACACTACACTCACCTTCATAACCCGAACAAGGTTGTCAAATGCTCAATTAAACTTAGCCTCCAGTATGGAGGGTAAAGGTAAGGAGAACCGTCTCTGTGTATGAAAAAGTGTCCGTAACAGCGCGTTCAATAAGGGTGGCGCTGCGGCACCTTAGGATACTTTCTAAAGAAAGCGCCAAATGTGATTAGAAGAAGATAGAGAAATAAACAAGGCAAATAGTTGAAGTTTTGTATACGGGTATTTTACTAACTACTCTAGTCATGAAAATTTTTAAATATTTAAACTCAGCACACTTCACTCCGTCTACAATAGCTATGTTCATATTAGATTTTTTTTGTACGCCAGCGCTACTCTGGCAGATAATTGAAGCTTTATTGTCAGTACACAGCTGGACACTTTTTCAACTCTTCCACCATACAAGACGGTTCTCCTTACCTCTACCCTCCATAGCCCCCAGTTACCTAGCTGTCAGTTATGTGGTGCATTGATAAACGCTTTCTATTGTAACCGAGACTTTAACTGGCGGCTAGAGATAGCTGAGGGCTACATAGCTGACAGATTTAACCGGGCATTGATAAACCCGCCCTAAAGCCTTACAGCCACAGACATATAAAAAATGATTTCGCAAAAATAATACAAAGTATAATGGAACATAGAATGGTCATTTATATCATAATTCATTGGTTAATCATTAGAATTCCCAAATTTTCTTCCAGGAACCTGTGGAATTTAGCTACGTTCCAATCACATTTTTGGCACCAAATGATACGGGCTTTAGCTGGGACGATAGACATCAATTGTTATCTTCTCTGAGTACTAATTATAAAACAGATTCTTCTGAAACTACTGTTGAAACAGAAAAGTTCTTTGAGCACTGCGTTGAATTAGCGCTAGAAGAATTTACCAGGTAATTTTGTGGCATAGCTTACCATACATCCTTAACTTACGTCTAACAATTTCGACCTTTTTCTTCAAATTTTACCCTCCATAAAAATAACTACTATTTGTATTTTGATGGAAGTTCAAACTTATTGAGTTCTGTGAATGTCAATAGTTGTTGTGTTCTTTTTACACTATTCTGTTCAGCTCTGTTGAGATAATTTTCAACCTGAGCGGGTGACCAAAGTGAACAGGAAATCTTAAAAAGAATGCTCCTTATGTTTTGAGGTTATGATCAACTAAACGGCAGAACCGAGCACCCACAAGAGGTAGTGCAGTTAGGGGCAAGAGGGGAAGAGATAGTTCAGCTCTGTTCAAAACGAGCGCTTAAAAAGAATACGCAAAATCATTCAAGTGAACAGAGCAGCTGAGCTGCTCGAGCAAATTCTGTAAAAAGAACACACCTATTATTTAATTCAAATACCATTTCCTAAGATTTGAAAAATCGAAATATCAATATTTCAAACAATACCAACGGCACTTTCCATTTTAATTTATAAATTTGACATTGCTAAATATTGTTCGAATAAAAGTTTTGACGTTACAAACTACTCCTGTCAGATCAATAATAAAAAAATTGTCATTTAGACCATAGAATTAGACTTCGTTTCTCGAGTTGTTGATGTTGCCACGGTAACTTTAAAACACGCCCGTTTTTTAAAGTTCGATTTAAACACGCTGAGGCGTGCTTTATAGTATATTATTGAACGAGCAATTTATTCACGCTGTCACCCGAGTGAATATTGGCCATAAATTGCGAGTAGAATACTATACTTTGTCCACGACCCTTGATTTCTTTATTAAATAAAAGTCAACTAACCTCCAGTTCATGAAGGCATAGTATGTGGACATAATATAGTTATCTTTCGATTTCTCTGGCAGCAATCCTATAGTCGTTAATTTCGCCGCTTTTTGGAACTTTAGTTCTTCACGTCAGGTTATGTTTGAGCGACCAGGGGTCGCGACGCAAAAGATCTGACCGTTACGCGTTACGTTACGCTACGTTATGTTACGTTGCTTCGTTATGTACCTTACTTTCGTGCCTGTGCTCTCTCCTTAGTCTCTCTCTCGTTTACGAAGCAGCGATTCATTTCATATGCTCCGGCCGGGATTCGAACCCGGGCCGCCCGCGTGCAATGCGAGCATTTATACCACTGAACCACCGATGCTATATTAAAATTCTATGCAAAGCTGGTATTCCCAATGCTGGTGATCTACTTGAATTTGTTCGGATAAATTTCGAGATAAATTTTTACTATTATTTCCATAATTTTTTTGCGCGATTAAGCACATTTACTTTTCGAAATACAGGGTGTTGAAATTTTGAAAACTTGAATGTTTTAATTTGATAACTTTAAAATGGATGGATAAATTGATTTGACATTTGGCAGGTTGTTTTTAAACGTAAAAGGGCATATTTTGAAAGAAATAGTAGTTTGTGCAATCGTTCAAGTGAGATATGGACAATCCACACGAGTCGAGCAGCATATTTTTTCTACGACCCACTTAAGAAAAAAATCTAGAAAATAAAAATTTCTATAAACTGTAATATAACTTCAAAAATTTAACAATTCAATTTTATGTTTCCACTAATTTTGTGGTAATACTGTAATACTGTAGAAAGTAACAATACAACGTACCGATATAAATATATTGTTTTAAAATACTTAATATTAGAAAATATCGTTATGAAAAGTATCAATACTAAAAATTACAATATTTTATAGATACGATATATGTCAGAAACAAATTTCCTGAACAAAATACACAGATTTAAAAGTTTATTTCATATTGTACCCCCATCTCTAGTCGTGAATTATGAACCATAATACACTACAGTGTATTATGAACCATAATTCACGACAGTTGATATATGGGTAGCATATACCTTTAGTTAGGAGGTAAAATATCGACTTATTATTAGGTGGTCGTGGACAAAATAGGTAAAATGGTTCACCAATAAACGTAAACGCTTCTCGTGGTGTGTTTGTGAATTATTTTCAATTTTTTTTTTAATTTGGCTAGTAGTGGAGAAAATTGTATATGCATGATGGTTGTGAAGACGTTCATAAACCTCGCACCTTATTCCGCTCGGGACAAAGCCCCTCGTGAAATAATTTTCGTGTTCGGTCAATAATAATAGTCTTAACCACCTTGGTGTATAATATAACATTCCTTCCTGCAACAACCTCACTGGTTAATACAATGTCCGCCATAAAGTTGGAACCATATGGGAATTTTTTTTATTATTGTAGTTAAATAACAACTTTGGATAGCAATCACTTCTGCTTCTGAAATAACTTAAAATAATAATAATCTTGAAGTAGTCGTTATGCGTTAAGATATTCAGATTATAATTAAAGCCATTTTTGTACCATCCAACTAAAGTTTAATGAAGAAAAAGTTGAAAAACAATTTCTGATTTTTTTGAAATTTGGAAAATAAGCCAGAGACTACCTCTTTTTTAGTTTAAAATATCAATAATCTTCAAAACCAGCTTACGTACGAATATTATGATCACAATATGCAATGGAATGGTAGCCTTTATACTACTTTGAAGAGTTTCAAATGATTTTAAAGTAGCCAGATACGGGGGGTGAATAA
>CAJUYI010003130.1:0-25327 GCA_910591695.1 Galerucella pusilla | reverse complement strand
AGTAAACTTTTTAAATAATAAAACTTTTCACTTTCCGATTTCAATTGAGGATTCTTTAATACCCATGACGTGAACAAATCGAAAAATGGAGGCCACTCTTGCGCATGAACCTCGAAGGGTTTTATATTAATTTCAGGAAGCTTGACAGAGGATGCGTCATTTGAAATGTGATTATTTGGTGAATTAATACTAACATTTAAATTATTGACAAACCCTCTTGATTTTGATAATGCTAAATCAAACCTATCCAAAGTTTGTGATTCAGCCAATTCGTCAGTGTCCGAAACCGCGGCGTCTTTAGAGTCGAGTGCTCTGATATCATTTTGTAAATCTTCATATTTAGTTTACTGCTCCAACAAATTTTCATATTTTATCTGTACTAGCTCGAAATTTCCAATATTATCATGTCGATAAATTATGCTAAATCATATGAAATTTATCTCAAATAAGTAGACAATAAATTCAATTGCGGTTAAACAATGGTAAAAACAAGTTATTATTACGATACAAATATTAAAGTCGTGAATAGCGAAATCTATCAATCAATTGTTAGAATAGATTTATTGCATAAAATGTTTATTTTATTCACAAATAAGTTCAATCATGAAAAAAAAACCGTGGAGATCGGGAAGTCGACGATCTCTCTCACTCCCACGAAAAAGTCCTTGCTAGAGAAAGACTTTGTCCTTTTCTATTCCCGATGGTCGAATTTCCAATAACAGCGTGGCGTGGCGTGGCGGCAGCTTTTCGATGCGTTGTTGTCGGATAGAAAATATATCTCGACAACTTGTTTCTTGAAGCGGAAAGTGATTATATTCAAAGCGGTTTAATAAAAGTTAGCGATGGCACAAAGTGTGTCCAAACATAGGTATGCGGCTGTAGAGAAATGTTTGTATCTATACAACTAGAGCGGGTGCGTATGATCTGTAGAGATAACCAAAATTGATTGAAATCCGGCTCGAAGATGACCAAAAATGGTGGAATAAGGAGAGCATGAGAGCAGTGGACTGTATAAATTTTTGTGAATATTGAAGATGTTGCGTTGCAGGTTCAAAATTGCATGGTAGCGTCCCTTATTCTCCCATTGCGGATAGCGTTGAGCGAAAAGCGCGAAGGACCACTCGAAAACCCAAGAAATGAAATACAAGTCAGATTATAGATCGGAGTTTAATTTAACTCTAATAACCTAACATAACCATTAAAGGTGATAACATGAGTTTAAGCTGATGAGCAAATTGGTGAATAGGAATGAATTGAACAGTTGCAGATTGCCAACGAAAGTTACTTGGCAACAACGCGTTTATATCTTTAACGTCTTTTTTAGCACGCACTCCCGGCACTTCAACTATACAGTAAAAATATGGTACAGTAATTACTATTCGTCGCGAATTAACGAGAGATATCACTTGCAAAATACAAAATAGCGGAAGAAAATGTTTCTATAAGCAGCAGACAGATTAACTGTCGATTCAAAGCGAGAAAAGCGTTAAGCGGTAGCTCCAGAGCGATGTGGACACTACGAGTACTCAAACAATACTGTTCAGCGCGTGGTGAGGGAACTAAAAGCTAGCTGACCGATTTCCAAAAAGAATAGAGAGTGGAACGGCAGTTCGCCTTACATTAGAGGTGGGACCTTCTGAATAGAAGCGCCTGGGGAAATTTCTTTCTGAGAAATTTCTCCACAGTTTCAAAAAAATAGCTCGTTTCGATGTATACCTACTTTCAACCCAATATACAATTCCTGGCTATGAAGTAAAACGTGGAATAACTTCTGCAAGATCATTTACGCCGGCTGTTATTTTATCTTAACAGTTCATGTTCAGCAAAATATCTTTCACTACTCATGAATGGGGTACTTTTATTTTTATTATGATACGACAAATGATTGATTTTTTCCATACCGACGACGACGAATTCCAACCTGATGCGTTTCCATGTGGATAGTACTGCACCATTACTCCATTAAAGTACGATGATTGCAAGTTGATTTTCCTTTAAAAACATGCTGTCGAGTATTACATGGATGAAGAAGAAGTCTCACAAATATTAGAATTGAATAATTTGTTTTTACAACAAATATCTATGTTAGGAAATTTAAATTTTTGTTTTTGTCAATATTATCATAATGATTTGGATTTCTGTGAAAATATCATCTCTGAAAATGTAAGTTGCTAAGGTTATATTATACCTTGAAATTGTTTATAGGTAATGTTCAACGTTCATGTTAATTTCAATATCATGGAGACTAAATATAAGGAGCACAAACGTATAGGAAAAATGTCGGAAAAGTGTCCAGCGGTAAGCATTGAATAGTAGATGGCGAGAGTAAAAAATTGGTCTGAGAACAGAGTGAAGTATGCCGACCAAGTTAACCTAACAAAATCTCCGTCTATAGTAGTGTTTATATTTATAAAAGTTGAATCTAAATGAACAATTAATAATAATAATTAATTGGGAAATATAACTGTTACAGTGATTTATTGACGATATAGGTAAGTGGTTTTGTTATATAGTTAGAAATGAGTTTGAGGGTCTCTGCTTTGACATTATAAATGCCAGGGGCTTTTTTATTTTTTAGTTGTGATATTATTTCTATCAATCCATTTTCGGTTGCAGGGTATAAGAAAACTGATTGGTCACATAAACTTTTCCTTCCCATATAATCCAGATTCCTATTTATATTTTGAGCTAGTTTTTCACCTACTGATATAAAGTATTCGTTAAAATTGTTTGCTATTTCGATACCCTCACTGATTAGGATTTATTTTATTGGTGAAGGTTCTTCGTTAGTCAGTACTTCATTCACAGTTTGCCAAAGTTTTTTGGAGTCGTTTTCTCCTGCTTCCAGACGTTCTCTATAGTATGAAGTTTTGTTTAGATTTTTTTTATATGTGTTATATTCTTTAGAAAGGGCGGTATTATTTGGGTCATATTCCGATCTAAGGTACATACAATTTTTCTTATTCACAGTAGCTGGTGATCTATAAATGCCATTTACTATGAAAATTGAACCTTGTACAGTCATTTTGGCTCTCAGGAGAAAACAACTGTTCAAACTGATTGTGGTGTGAGACACGTACGCCTTTGATCTAACAAACATTACGACCCCGTCGTTTCGATTTAAATGTTCAGAATTATATATTGTTTTGTATCCGGGTATGTTGAAAATTGTGATAACAGAAATGATACGGGTTTCTGTGAATACAATACAGTCGAATAATTCATCTAATCCATCTAGTGTTCAGAAATTCATTAAGGTTATTTAATAGACTGCGAATGTTGTTGTGTATAATTTTGAAATTATCATATGGATTATTGATTTCTTGAACTTTTTTAACTCCTTTATCAGTACTCAAGGAGAATGAATCTAATTTGGTTATAATGATATATAAGGATCCATACTATAATTTGACTCACCTGGTTATTTGAAAATTTTCTATTTTAATTACAATACATGAATGGAATTCTAGCAAAATGTTATCTTTACAGTCGCGATTGGGCTCCTTGCAGATTAGTCGAGAGATTAGTGGGGAAATTTCTTTTTCTCACTTATTGATCTTGTCTTCACTTGTTAAAGAATGAGTGATGGAGAAGATATTTTGAAATGTGAGGCTTGGTTCTGCATATGATGATTTGTTATCTTTAACATCTTAGAATCTTCGAGTTAAAACACGAAGGACCACTTGAATTGAGGTTCAAGACATAGTTACCCATGTCAGCTAAGCTTACAGAGTGATAACACAAATTGTTTAATATGTGAAAAAACTATAAGTAAGCTGTAAAATAATGAATGTGAAGAAGTCAGAGACTTTGAATAAAACAAATGCTTCGAGTAGTACCTTATTTAATTTATGAGTTACAACTAGTGTGAGTTAGGAAAAGGCACTATAAAAACCATACATTCGAACAGGTGGAAAATCGATCACACTAGAGGGTGTTATAAAAGTTCATTACAATATGTGACAAAAGTTCTTTCCCCCGTTCAACGCAACAAATTAAATAGCACATAATATTATAACGTTACAATAAGTAGTAAGACATTTAGCAGTCACTTGCGATGAAAAGATTGATGTTAATAAATAGGTGGCAATAAAAACGAGTTAGAGAAAATAAAACTTGATGCACTATGAACGGCAACTCCGCAGTGAATTATATTGGCGCCAGAATGGTTTACCGGCAGTCTAAAGATATTTGGGAGTATAACAATTAAATTAGATTACTTACAAATTTCCAGAACACTAATAAATCACTGGTGACAACATACACTTTACTTTTAAATTGAAATAGAAAGAATTATTAAATTTCCCAAGGAAAGGGATGGTGAATGAAAAGATGAGACATATAGAGCAACGTACTCCTCGGTTGTTGAGCTCAAGACTGACTGGACTGAACTGATTGATCGCGGGAAACAATACGCTTATGACCGGTCTTGAATATTTTGAAGTACAGGGTTAGCTTCAATACTTTTGTAAGGATTTTATTAGAAATTCTTACATACTGGGGGGGAAACGTCAATATGGGTAGCATAACAGAAACTAAAACCTTCCACTTGGTAAGAGGAAGAGGAGCCAGCTTAACGATAGGCCTTATATACTCACCAGCAGCCGTTTTCAAACGGGCAGCAAGCACTTTACCATCCTTACCGGTGTTTCTGCCTAACGGCCACGATCTTCTGACCGAACAAGGACTAATTTATTGACAATTAGGTTCTCATTGGCACGTTGCCATTAAGGACGGTGTTGTAATCTATGCAAATAATCCACCGACCATCGGGCCCAGAACTGTTGTTGCAGCTTGGAATATATTTTCCAAAAGGAAAGGCGATTTTGAGCGACTGACGAAACTTCCTTTTAAGGGAAAGCTGTCAGGGGTGCTCCTACTAGGAGATGACCAGAAGTTAGGGGAAGAAGATCATTAGGATCCTCGGATAATGGGAACAAAGGGCGACTGTTAAGAATCTCTTCTATTTGAGCAAGGACTGTGGAAAGTTCCTCAAAAGTCAAGCATATTTCTTCCCAATGCGGAGAGCAAGGTTGTATAAATCTTCATAATATCTCACTGGAGGATGAAAACGTACTTATTTTAGCGAAATTTTCAGAAGATTTAAAAAATAGAGCTAGTTCTCGAAGTTGATTTCGAGCTCCGACGAAGTTTGTTCCATTGTCGGAAAAGATCAGTTGGTGATTGCCTCTTCGACTTACGAAGCGTTTAAGTGCAGCTATAAAAGCATCTGTGGTCTAGTCCGAGACCAGTTCAACGTGAACTGCCTTAGTGACCACACAAATAAATATTGCGATATATGATTTGAGAATAGGAGCCTTTCTCAATCGGGATGATCTAGTTAATATAGGTCCGGCAAAATCGACGCCGGTTCTAGTAAAAGGCCGAAATTGTTGTACGCGGTCAATAGGCAAAGGTACCATAATCTGAGATGCGAATTGAGCATTGAATTGAAAACATGTAGGGCATTTTTTAATTATATTCTTTATTTTTCTTGTACCGTTCAGTGGCCAGTACTTTTGTCTTAGATTACCTAGCACATTTTGCGTGCCGGCATGACCTAACCGTCTATGTTCTAATTGTATGATTAAATTAACAACATGATTCTCAGCAGGTAATGTAATAGGAAATTTTTGTCGAATGGTAGGTCGGAAAATTCTAACCGTCCGCCTATGCGGTGCATTCCATTGTTTATGAAGTAACAGCTAAATTCACCTTTTTACATTCTGGTAAATTATCAACTAATTGAAATGTATCGATAGAATCGAAATCCTTTCCTTCACATAAGAAAGGCGGTCCATCAAACCAAAGTAAACGGCAATCGGCCGAAAATGTTCCTCTAGACAAAAGGTCTGGAGGGTTCAATTTAGATCTGATGTGTCTCCACGTTAAACCTTTGCTGTACTCCTGTATCGTAAGGACGCGACTGGCTACAAAGGGAGAGAAATTATCCGCTCTATGCTTGACCCAGCTGAGCGACACGAGAGAATCGGACCACAGATTGACAGAATCCAGGGAAACGGATTTGCTAAGTATTTGATGAAGCAAAAAGCAAGTTTTGCTAAAAGTTCCATCGCAAAGAGTTCCAGCTTTGGAATAGTGAGTTTATTCTTGAGTGGGTTCACTCGTGATTTGGCGGCAATCAGTCGAGAAGAAAAAGTATTGTCCGCATATGACGTAACAATATAAACACATCCGCCATAAGCTAGTTGTGAATATTCAGTAATAGGCGCGTCCCAGGAGATTTGGGACTGCCAAAGAGTTTGCATTATTAGCTTGCCCGACACAATTAAGGGATTCACAATACCTGAGGGATCAAACACACTAGAAATAATAGAAAGAATCTTACGTTTGATTGTAGTTTCAATACTTTGCACATGAGACGTGCTGATAGGAAGACAATCAGAAACAGGGTTCCATCCGAGTCCTAGTATTTTGCTAGGCGCTTCATCAAGATTTAAATCAAGATCACTAGTATTATTTGAAGAAATTGTACCTAAAAAGTCTCAGGAATTGGATTGCCACTTATGCAATTGAAATCCATGTTTTCCCAATGCAGTATTCAATTCTGCGAAAATATATGCTAAATCACTATGGAAATTAGTACCAGTAAGGATATCATCCATATAAGTTTGATACAAGAAAGCATGTTGAGCTCTTGTAAATTGATTACTATTAAGCGTGATATCTTTCAAAACCCTCGTGGCTAAATATGGCGCGCAATTTTGACCAAAGCTGAGACTAGAAAGCTACAACACTTGAAGTTTTCTGACGGGTCGTCCCTCCAAAGAATGTTTTGAAAGTGTCTTTGTGATGGATTTATGTCAATGAACCGGTACATCATCTTGATGTCGGCACAAATTACGAATTTATAACTACGAAATCTACAAAGGATATCAAACAGATTGTCCTGTACCTGGTATCCCTTAAAAGTGAGGTCATTCAATGAAAGCCCAGAGTCAGTTCGAGCGGAAAAATCCATGACAACACGAGTTTTTGTGGTAGTTGCGCCCTCGCGAATCACGGCCCTATGAGGAACGAAATAGTTGAATTGAGAAAATTGATGATTATAAAGTGCAAATGGAACAATTCGCGCATGATTCAGAGATAGATACTCGTTAATCACGGCTTTATAGTCAATGAAAAAGTTAGGATTGAAATTAAATTTCTTCTCTAAATTCAGAAATCGTTGGCGAGACATGCAATATGACTGGCCTAGTTTTTCATCGCCATTTTCATGAAAGTGCATGTCAACCTGATATCGGCCCGATGGAAGTACAACAGTGGTATTTCCAAATATTTTCTCGACGAATTGCTCGTCAGCACATTTCCTCTATAGATCAGGGACTTCTTCGAGCACCCAGAATTTCTCAAGAGAAAGATGTAGATCAGCATCAATGTTTTCTTGCTCATCGTAAGTATTTAAAAATGTAGAAGCGAAGTTGAAGTGTCTAAATGTACAGATTTTCGCGGGACAGGACCAGCGACACCTAGCTTGGTATCAACGAGTGTGGGAAAGTTTGGTCCTAAATGTATTATCATCGTAGATTTAAGTAAATTGAAATAGAGATCGGCTCCAATTAATAAATCAACTGAGTCGCTTTTGAAAAAGGTCGGATCAGCAAGTTGAATTTTTACTTGATCCGGTAGTGTAAAAGCCCCAGCTCGGATGGAAAATTGAGGGAGATGATTGGTAATCTTCTCAATAATTGCACAAGAAATGTTGAAAGTCTCCATGGAAGAAACGAGAGATTTGAAACGTATATTAACGATTTCTGCACTATTGGTAAAAATATTATTGTGAATATTTTATAGCTGAGTACACATGACTAGAATGTCAAGAAAACATATTTGTATTCTGTGTAAATATAATTTATTAAATCGCAGAGCGCTTTCGGCTGTTAAGCCATCTTCAGTGCTTATCTGCAAGTAAGTAAAAAAGTTATTAAAAATTATTTATTTATATTTTCATTTAGGAAGTTTACATATCTGTTTTGGGACATTTCAAGAAGATTTCTACAATGTCAATTTTAAACTCCTGTTAGAATGATTGAGTTCTATGTTCACTGTCATTTGTCATATGCTAATTTTTAAAATTGAAGGAGTGTCACTTCAACATCCGTTAGACGAACACGTGTTGTCTAAAATAATTTTAACAAAATTTTATAATGTTTAACATCTATTTTCAACAAACTCTTAACATGGGATCATTTTAAGTTCAATGTTATTTTAATTTATGACGTCAATGTGTTGTCAAAGTTTCTTGTACAAATTACCTGACGAGTAAGTAAATTTTTTATATACTTCTTTTATATTTTCCAACTTTTTTACTCACTTGTAGATAAGCACTGAAGATGGCTTAACAGCCGAAAGCGCTCTGCGATTTAATAAATTATATTTACACAGAATACAAATATGTTTTCTTGACAAAAATATTATTGCCTAATCCCGAAATGTTTAATGTTTGCCCTTTGCTTGACAAGTTAGGAGTTTGCGCAAATGAGTGATTCACGAGACTCACTTGGCTAGTTGAATCGAGTAGTGCTCGACCAACCACCCAACAACCATTAGGACATTTTGTATTCACTAATGCCGTTGGTAAAAGGACAACCTTATTTGCCGCGGACAAGGCGGCCAAAGAAGTTTGGGAATAACTAGCGATATTTACATTATTTACACTATTTACATTTGAAGGGGTATTGTTATTAACCTTAGAGGTGCTAGGGTTATAAGAATGTATACCTTGGGAAGTTGGACATTCCTGAAAGAGTTAAAACTATTTTGCCTAGCTTGATTCTCGAAAAATAGAAGAGAATGATGCGATTTGTTACATGACGAACATCTCTTTACTGATTTGCATTCAGAGAAACTATGATTTACATTAAGACAATTTAAATAGCATCTTTTTGATTTAGCCAATTGATACCTATCACTGGGTGTGAGAGAAATACATTTTGGGCATCCATAAATAGAATGACTCCGTTCATTGCAACAGAAACAATTAAGTTTGTTAGAACTGGTACAAGGGTGATTTGAGTTAGTGTTAGTTAGTGCAGGCTGCGTAACACTGAATACAAGTGAGACTTTATTTTTTCTATGATGAGTGTCTTTAGATTGAGACTTAGCGTGATTCGGATCGAAAAAATTCAAATTTTCTAAAACAGACTGGCGTTTTTTGAGGAATTCAAAACACTCCTCAGTAGTGGGAATTGACCCCGATTTTCTTTCATTCTTGAATTCCCGACGCGAATTGAAATCGAGCTTTTGCTCCAGCAAAAAAACTACGATCGATTCAAAATTTTTCTTGTCAGTCAGAGCAAGATTATTAATAAGTTCAAAAGTCTTTTGAGATGATATGTAGAATTCTTTTAAATCCGCCGCGCTTCCCTTCGCAAGTGACCTTGGGCCTACTAAAGTTTGATACAGAGTATTTATTAACTTATACTTATCGTCCTATGCCTCTTTTAAGATTTCAAGCGCCACCTCAAGATTTTGGTTCGTAATGCTTAAGGAATTCACTAACTGTAGCGGCTCATCGCGAAGGAGAGACTTTGAAAAATAGAATCACTCCCCTTCCGATTTTAATTTAGAGTTATTTAAAACTACTGCAGAAAATAAATCGAAAAAAGATGCCCACTATTAGGCTAAACCAGTGGACGGCTTTATATTTATTTTAGGCAAAACTACATTAAAAAGGTGAAGTTAACCTAGCTATAGCGGCTTCAAATCGGTCCGCAACTACGTCCTCGTTTACACCGTCAGAGGATAAAATGTCTTCCTCGATCATAATGAGAAGTTATGTTTTCCAACTTTACGTTAATGAGATAAATTTCTTCATCCCCGCTAAAGTCCTTAATGAACCTCTCAATACGGGCTAACTGGATTTTGCATCCGCGCCGCTTCTTTTTTTTCAAAGTTGCAAGTGCCATTGTTAGTGGATTCAATAAGCCACGAGCGAAGTCAAATTTTAAAAGTAAAAATTTCAACGAGTAAAATAGTGAAAAGTTGAAACATTATTTTTAACAGTGTAGAAGTAGAATATTTCAGTAATCGAACATTGTTATTTTTTTAATACCTACAATGATACCAGAACGAATCAAATAAGCGATGAAAAGAGTAGATCTAATATTTTAGATATTTTACACAAATATTTCTTAATGAATAGAAATGCACAATCAACGTGGCACTAGTATGAGAAAATACAGTTAAATTATTTTATAAAAGAGCTGAAATGTAAATATACGAATCAAATAATTCTTACAAATAACGAAGTATTGTAAAACAGTATAACAATACGATAGAGCAAAATTCAAAGATAAGAATGAGGCAATGACCTTAAGGCTGAAACCGTTGATTGAAAAATAGTAAATATACGCAACGCATACGAGCGAAACGTGTCCTCCTATGGCTACGACATGTAGATGGCAGCACCTCTTAATATGGCTTTGAGATTTCAGTCGCTTTGATATCTTCGTTGGGTGTAGGTCGTGGCACTGCTCTCTCGTTCAATAAACGCACGGAAGATCAGTAGCGCATATAACAACGATTCTCGTGTCTGCAGAGTTACGAAACTTGCCATTAATTCATTATGTGCATAATTTTTAATAAATTAAATGAGAAAAGTTGGTTAATAATTTATTGTAGACGCGAACCTGAGTAAACATGTAAAAACACTTAATTTTAACGATAAAATAGAAAAATAGCGAAGTACCCTAAGGGGACATTAACGCCCAAGATGTATTTAATAACAGAAAATAATTGAATGAATGAATAAATATTTCATTTAAACCAATATAATTAATAATTTATCTATATATTATATAAAAGATTTGTGTTATGTACACTATTTATAACCCAAGAACGATTTAACCGATTTGGCTGAAAATTGGCATGGACGTAGCTTAGAACCGAGACACAGACATTGGATACTTTTGTTTCCGGTAGGTGGCGCTGCAATCGGGTTCGTAGTGAACAATTTCTAAACGGGTAGGCCGATTTAGATAAAATTTTATTATAACACAATATAGGCGATAGATATGAAAAGCAATGTTCATGAGATAGTATATGTTGACTTAACAGGACAACGTGTTTCGGGTCCCTATATTTAATAAAAATAGTCACAATTGGTATAATATGGTGAGACAAGACAGGAGAACGTCTGTCGGGTCCGCTAGTTTAACTAAACAACCACTCTGTTGAAGACAATTTCAATTTGTTAATTACTCAATTAAAAAGTGTTAATCCTGCGTGTGTGCCTATATACACCAAATTTCACAAAACATTGAAACAAACATTTTTCACGAACCATAAAATGTACGGAAGTAGAATGAAGCCATAATATTTAGGTTTCTAGGCTTTAAAATTGTTTCCCATTTATGGAGTTTTTTGAACTCACACTAGAAAGAAATAGTTATTTATGATACGAGTGCGTGAAGTTATATTTTTGCGCACGAGTTGCGAGGCACTATCGTAGCGAGTGCCTTTTTCGCAACTAGTGCGCAAAAGTACTTCCCGCACAAGTGTCATACAAAACTTTAACTACGACCACATGTGGAAAAAATAAAAAAATGTGCTCCGAAGGGGTTGAAATATTTAAAAATAAATTTTCTATAAACAAATATATACACAACGAATTCTAATTTCAGGTGGTATGCAATCCGAAGAAAAGCATTCTTCTCGAGATTCTTCTATTCAAAATATGTGTAATTGAAATTTTAAATATAACAGAAAATATTTTTCACTATGTCTGACACTTCTGTCAAATTAACTGACAGCACAAAAGTTCATACAACGAACGACTAAATTCAAGGCAACTCGATCATTACGTAGCAAAAAAAGAATGTTAAAATGAAAACCCCATTTAAAAAGCATTGGTCATTTACGCACGCTTTTGGGTGTTACAATGAAAGTCCCATATAAAAATCGTTGTTGATTTACGCACGCTTTTCAACGTATGTATAATGTATGATTTCACCCATTTTTTTGATTCGTAAATGACTAATTTTGAAGGTGGTCGTAGATAAAATATTTTATTTGGACTTTGATAATATCGACACTTTTCTATGTGGTTTATTGTTACTTTTAATATTTTTTTTGCTAGAATTTGTTTCTTGTTTGGCCGTTTCCCATTTTAAATGCCGAAACATTTTCATTTTAATAAATAAGCTTAAGATAAAATCTTTGTGATAAGCACAAGATGGATTCTCAAGTTTTTCACCCCAATCAACCGAGTTTTGCAGATAATGCCTGATATTCTTTGAAACATCGGGGGCAGCTTTGTATTGGTCGAATGCAACATTGAAACTTATTAACACGTACTATATTGATAAATTTTTCACAAGGTGTTTTAAGAAAAGTTACCGTGTTTCCTGCACAACCGTAATCTTTGAAAAAAAGCAATAATTCATTACGGCTTATGTTTGGTCCGTCTTCTTTTTGATATTTAGATGCACAAAAATTATACCCAAATTTCTGATAAACCTTATGCAGTAAATAACCGGCTACATAAGCATTAGAACATTCTTCTAATGTAGATGTGGAATGAGATGTATGTGGTTGTAGTTGTGGAGTGTTCTCTGCATTTGCTTCTATCCGATTTGTGGTGGTTTGGGAGGTAGAACAGTTCTCTTTATCATTAGGAGAATTTTCTTCGCATCCACTATCGGGCTTATGCGGGCCGTCTTTATTATCGTCAATTTTAAGAAAATCCCCCTTAGAAACCATACAATTTCCTGTTTCGGTCGTCATCTGAATTCGTATGCTCATATTATTATTCCGTTGCATAGCAATTCGAAACTGACGCACCGTTGGCATTCCTCTGTTCCTTACTACTGGAAATAAATTTTCTAGAGGGTCTTGATTTAAGAAGGATGTCAGCAGGTACTTAATCTCAATTTTTTGGAGCTCAGTCCATAAGAGCAAGATTGCTTTGATACTCCATTCGAAACCTTCGAGACAGTAAATATTATTGCGTTTTTTGTTGCCCTCAAAAATTTCTATCTTTTTAAAATAATTCAAACCATGCTCCAATATTTCTACGTTTTTTTTTTATTAAAGACAGATAAGGGGCGCCTATGGGGATTAGGATCGTGTAGATCCCGACTGTTGAGAGCATCGAATATTCAAGAGACCTATAAACCAATATATGATAAGTACGTGGAATAAAACACGTTATAACAGTCGGCACTCCCAAAAAGAATTAAAATCTGGACTACACTGTCACGGAGTCGAAATAACTCTCAAAGCGACTGAAGAGTTTCCAGATTGTAGTTGATATTTCTTCCGTCGGCCTGGCGTATTAGTACAGCCGGCTAGTTTGTGGACGGTGCGGTGCGAGAAGTAAGATGCGTGAGACAACAGTGCGCGATAGACATATTCACGCCTTTTAACATAGCCTTTGCGTATCTTTCCTATTTTTTAATCAATGCTGAAACTGAAGTGAGAGATACCTACAATTGAAAGTTATAAAAATAATCTTACAAAGTTCGAAAACCATTTACCATTATATAACCACCCAATTATGTCCCTTTTATATCAAAATGAAGTGAAGATGGCATATAAATTGCGAAAGACAACAGTTTAATAGATGTATTTATTAATTTATTAAATTCACTTAATATGTAGATTACACCCTCTCTATTGAAAGGAAGTATCGTTGAATAAATTATTTTAATAAATCCATAAATTTGTAGATTACACCCTCTCTATTAAAAGAAAGTATCGTTGAATAATTGTTGAATCTTGTACATACCGAGTTCTATTCGGAAAATTCCAGTAAAAACATCACAACACGAAAAATAGTATATTGAGTATCAAGAACGGTAAGGGTTGTTTACCTTATTTAATTTATGAGTTACAACTAGTGTGAATTGGGAAAAGGCACTATAAAAACCATACATTCGAACAGGTGGAAAATCGATCACACTAGAGGGTGTTATAAAAGTTCATTACAATATGTGACAAAAGTTCTTTCCCCCGTTTAACGCAACAAATTAAATAGCACATAATATTATAATGTTACAATAAGTAGTAAGACATTTAGCAGTCACTTGCGATGAAAAGATTGATGTTAATAAATAGGTGGCAATAAAAACGAGTTAGAGAAAATAAAACTTGATGCACTATGAACGGCAACTCCGCAGTGAATTAACGGCAACTCCGCAGTGAATTATATTGGCGCCAGAATGGTTTACCGGCAGTCCAAAGATATTTGGGAGTATAACAATTAAATTAGATTACTTACAAATTTCCAGAACACTAATAAATCACTGGTGACAATATACACTTTACTTTTAAATTGAAATAGAAAGAATTATTATATTTCCCAAGGAAAGGGATGGTGAATGAAAAGATGAGACATATAGAGCAACGTACTCCTCGGTTGTTGAGCTCAAGACTGACTGGACTGAACTGATTGATCGCGGGAAACAATACGCTTATGACCGGTCTTGAATATTTTGAAGTACAGGGTTGGCTTCAATACTTTTGTAAGGATTTTATTAGAAACTCTTACATCACTTTCTCGGTGATTTGGTTAATGACACTCCTAAATGAGTAGGAATCAGCCAATAGATGACATTAATTCACCAAAAGATGACATGTTTCGTTTTTCGATATTTTGTTCAGTAGAAAATTAAAAAAAAGAATATGAGGAACATTTGGTAAGAATAACTATTGTTATAGTAGAACAACTAACATCAACGTTAAAATGTGTAAAAAAAAGTATTTCAGATGCACTTATTTCTGAAAAAAATTAGATTTCTTTCACAGATTTATTTTTTTCCCTGTTGTCTTTCTAATCTTTCTTCGTTGCTCTTCATTTGTTCGTCTATTTTCCTCTGTTTACTTTCTTCCTTTTTTTGGTAATATCTCAAATATTGTGACGATGTTGATACTGAGGGTATCTTTTCTGTTTCTGTTTTTTATGAGACTCGGGCTTTTGCTGCGGCCAAAAAAGTACTCGCTTAAAAAGCGATGGAATAGAATGGTCAATGTTCACAGAGCTTGTAGATTTTTTGGAATCAAAACTCGTTTTTTGCTGTTTGAGAGGTGTGAGGTGAGCTATTGACACTCCCGATAATTCAGATTTTCCATTATTGTGGCAGACTAGACTAGAGAGACTAGAGTGCAATATTTTGGATCGTGTTTTGAAGAAGTCGAGGGAACTCTTTTTTCCAGTTCATCTCCCATATGAGACATTCTCCAATTTTGCACCTGAATTTTCCATTCGGATTTAATACTATGAAAAACTGCCACATCCATAGGCTGTTTTAAATGAGTCGCATTGGTGTACAAAGCTATTAACTCAATTCCATTTGCAAGACAAAAGTTTGATAAGTGCAGGTTGATCCATAACTATCAAGAAAGCATACCACAGGTAGCTGAATCTTCTGTTTTTGAACCCATGGCAAAAAAATGTTTATAATGTATTCGTAGGAAAGGTTCATTTATTCTTTTTCAGAACTGCCTATTGCCCAATTATCTGGTACAGCTTCAGCAATTTGTTGTGGAATTCTTTTATAACGATAAACAATCTGTCCAACAGCGTCAGCTGTCATTAATACTATCACATTTTCTTTCTCATCATTTGCTCCTGCTAGGTGGACAGATTTGCTACCTTATTCAGCCATATTTTTCTCCCTCTGGGGTTAAATAAAACGCAGAATCGTCCGCATTAAACAACCTTGTTGGGTGAGTCATAACATCAACAATCCCATTTTCTTTTATATAGGTCCAAACTTCATTAAACCAACGAGTTGATTTTTCTTCCATTACATTGGCTTTAGATTGGGTTTATGTTTGGTAAAGCCGATCTGTCATTCTATTATTCCCTGCTCGAAATAGTGTATTCCATTTTTACCCTGCAACTTTATCCAATCGCAGCTCTTGATCTAACTTTGAGACGGTTATCATAAAAGTGTTTTTGGTGAATGGAAAACCAGCCTTTGCCATGGCTAAAACCCATTCTACCATTCTACCTTTTGTTCTGGGGGAAAAATACTCTTGGGACCCATTATCTTGCCCACTGGAAATTTTCCTATCACCTTATATGCTAAAGTTGTTCGGGGAATTTTATATTTTTAAGATGTTGATTTAACGGATTTTCCAGACTTAACTTCATTTATGGCATCAAGCATTTCTTGTGGGGTGTATTTCAAAAATTTTTAGATGCCCAGAATGCAAAACCAACTTATGTAAAATCCTATCGTTACCCCAAATCCATAAATAAGAGGTGAAAGACCAGATCAATAAGATACGTTCACAAAAAATCATTCCTCATGGTCATCACCAGTATGGGTGGTACCTAAGAAACTCGACGCGTCCGGTAAAAAAAATGGCGCGTGCCATGGGTCGTGCTTCAGTATTGTCATCCTGTAGCATGAGTTCTGATGAGTTCCTTGAAAAAAGATTTGACTTTGACCGGAATAATGTGTTATTCTATTCTATGATTATGGTAAACAGTAGTGTCATAGAAATATAAAAGAGTGGTGTAATTTATTTTTTTGTTTTTATGGTGTAATGTTTAGCAAATAAAAAAGAAGAAAAGTTATTTATAGTAAAACAAATCTGTAGTGTTACAAAATGGAAATTATTTATTATAATAATGGTATGATTTCATGCGTTGCTGAAATACATAATGAGGAACAAAACAAAACATGTAACTGCGTTCATAAGAATAATGTTCAACAAGTTTACGTGATTTTATGTCACGTACATAAATTCTTATGTGACTTTAAACAACAGGTAAGTCTATAAGTTTTAAAATATTTCATAAAATTAAAATGAAACCATCTTATGGGTGTCAAATAAATTTTGTGATTTTGAATTTCGTGTTGTATATAGGAATCCTTTTTTTAGAGGTTATGTTATATTTTAATTCACAATTTTAAATGCAACAACGCGTAATTCAAATTCAATTAATACGAACTAACTTCAACTAAAATTAATAATTGGTTTTTCAATAAATATGATCAATATTGACAGCATTTCATCAGCTGTTAAGAAAGTCTTTCAGAATTTAGATAGATTTACCGAGAAATTTACTTCAATGTTCATTATGTTATGTATTAGTTACTTAGATATTTTTGACCAAATTAACGAAATTGTACGTACTTAGATATAGTATGCGAATATTTTGCAAAATATTATAGGATTGATACCTGGTAATCTCATGTACCTGTTTCTTTCAGGTATGCTTCATAAAATATTGTGGTTTCAGCTACTGGACAGTGTAAATCATCCCTAGACCATGTGTCTTGAACTTTGGAGCTAGGACTTGTAGAAATGGTGAAAATGGTACTGGATACAATCAGTTATATTCAAAAATTTTCAAAAAGAACCCAAAAGACAATATGGCTCTTCCTTCTTCCTTAAAAAAACTTCCGTCTCCTAGCAACAATGGAATAGCTTTTTCTTTTTTCTGTGTTCATTCTGCCAGGATCAAAAAAAACCTACTCCAAGTAATTCCTGTCCTACTTTATGAAACAGGTAATCAATGGTTTGTTTACTTTGACATTCTTGTCAAAATCAAATATTCAAAAGTTTGTTTTCTTTTAGAATTTTGACCGTTCACTTGAAAATAATTCACTTTTTTTTTGAAATTCTCAAGAATCACTTTGGTGCCACTTACACAACTTAAAACTAGTTACAAACAATCTTGTGATCTTATATAATTTTTTTGTTTATATTCTGGTTTTATTTTACTATTTCTATGAAATAGAATCTATCAAGTATTTGCCTTTAGTAAATTAAACGATAAGACTTGTTTTACCATAGTAACTTATTATTAAGGTACAAATCCCTTCTACCACTTAGTGGTGTAGGGTGTGTTGCAGCTATTCTTTCGTCACGAAATTTTTCCATTCTTTCCTGTTTTGAGCTAAGTCCTTCGCTTTTATCCAGCTTCTTCCTCTTTTATCCAGTAATCCAGCTATTACCTTATCCCAAGTTTTTCTTGGCCTGACCCTTTTTTTATTTTTTCCAATTTTTGCTTTCCATATTCTCTTTACTGGTCTTCGTTCATCCATACGTTGTAAATGTCCCCACCATTGTAGTTGTCTTTCTTCTACAAATTCTAAGGTTGATTTTATACCCAGGTCTTTTCTGATATCTATGTTTTTCATTCTATCCTCTTTTGTTACACCACTTACTCTTCTCAAATATTTCATCTCTGTCGCCTGTATTTTACTTTTTTGTTGTCCTGTTAACACCCATGTTTCACATCCATATGTAAGTATTGGTCGATATATTGTTTTGAATACTTTTAATTTCGTTTCTTTAGATATTTCTTTTTTGTTGATAAATTTTGTATTCATGGCATAGTATAGTTTGTTAGTTTTAACTATTCTATTATACTATCAATATTAAGAACATGTGATCCTGTAAAATTGGTATCTTGAAAACAAAAACATTGTTCTTGAAGATTATTGATCGATTCACCACCCTACAAAATTTAAAAAAAATTTTGTTGCCAAGTATTTTTGAACGAATTTAGAGTAATTCAGGTCTGCTGAATTCGAAAATAAAAGCAGTTTTTCCAAATTGGCTCTAGTTTTTGAGGTAATGGATACATAATTTTTCAAGGAATTTAGCTGTAACATATGCTTTTTATTTTTAAGAAATTAACGCAGAAACGATAGTTCGACCCTGTTTAGTGAGCGTACCACATGCCGACTGCTGATCACGTGATCAGTGCATGCACTTGTTTGTCTTGTGTCTCTTGATTTCAACTGCCAGTTCAGCGTAAGCAGTAGTTGTTCTACTAAGACTTAGCGTCGCGGTTATTGTGCTTTTCTTACGTATTTTGTGTATATAGTTCTTATTGCCTACCTTGTGGAGTTATTTGAATTTAATAAACGTCAAGTGGAAGGTAGGAGTACATCTGACTAATATTTGTACCTATATTTTCAACTAAAGTTACTCTTTTTTCAGAGGAATGAGTTCTTCACGCAGAAGCTGTTTGAACAGCCCTAATGTCTTCTGTTACATTTGTGGCGAATATACTGTAGCGAAACAAAGAAAAAATATCACAGATTTTGTTAGACAAGCTTATCAAGCTTATTTCGGCGTACAGCTTGGAGACCAAGACAAGTCCTGGGCTCCCCATATAGTGTGCAAAACGTGTGTCGAATGTTTACGACAGTGGTCAAACGAAAAAAGAAAAAGTTTGAAATTTGGTGTGCCCATGGTGTGGAGAGAACCTGAAAACCACAGATGGGCAGATGGGATCATCATATTGTTGGAGTCTCCAACGTGATGTACCTGACAATCCTCATAAAAGAAAATCCTACAAAAAGAGCTTCTTTCCTACGAATTAGATGTAATTTTTTAAATTGAATTATTTCTTTGCTGTTATACCCAATCAATAAATGAATTTTATTATTTTTTCGTTTCTCTTTTTTTGGAACCACCTTAATATTTTTTACTAAATTGATATTTTTCTCTATCTTATCATATTTTGATAATATATCTCTAAAATTAGAGCCAATTCACCTAAATGGACTCCAAATTCGTGATCAGCACCACGAAATCACCTAGAAATCGCCCAAATATTGTTGACAATAAAATTCTACTTGAATTTAAAAAAAAACTGTTTTTTTCAAATAACTTTTAAACGACGGAAATTAGGTACTGAGAGTGAATGGAAAAGTTGGAGGGGATAAATTCAAGTATCCATTGATGAATATATACACAGGTTGTCAAATTAGAAAAAAATTGAATAACTTTTATTCAAGTTTTTGGAATTTAAAATTCATTCAAAACCATCCTGTACAAAAAAAAATTTCAAACTGTGTCTTAAAAAACCTTCAGTCCTTTGTCTTTGTACATCGGTAATTTCAAAGCTTCAGCATTTAATCTTATAAAGTTGCGATTTTTTTAAAAGGGCTGTGCAAATTCAAATTTTTTGGGAAAAAGATAGTCTTAGTTTTTCAAAGAAAATTTGGGAGTGTACAGTACTTAGTATTTCAGTTCCTAAAAAAATGTATGTCATTTGTCCTGTTCACTAATGGACATGAACATAATTTTAAAATGTTTGATTTTAATTACCTTTTCCCTATTCCTTTTAAATAAATATGTAGGTTATATCGAGAGTTATAGAGCTACAACAGTTTGCCGGACCCTGTAGGTATGTTACTGTTATACAAAACTTCGTAATAAATTATTGTAATCAAAAATGGATAAGTATAAATATGTATTTACCTTAGTCATTGAGTATTTTTGGTCTGGTACTCGAATTTCTTTTAAAATCTGAAGCAAAAGATTCAAACTCATAAAACACTGTCAAACTGTCAAACATTCTACAGAAAATATTGGGTATTTGAAAATCTAGGTTTCTATTGGTCAATTTTTCAGTTTTATAATGAAAACCAGTGTTATAATGAGTATAATTATGAAACTGAAAATTGGCATTTAATAAACAACTCATAGTATAGGAGTAGAAAAACATAGTATTGTAGTTGAAGCACAATATAAATTCACATACATGAATTTTGGAATGAATGAAAGAGTTTCAGAGGGAGGAGTTTACAGGAAGAGTGATTTGAATATATCAATATTAAATAATTCCTTGAATTTTCCTGAGGATAGACCACTTCAATATAAAACTAAATATGTTTCATTTGTAATTGCAGTATTTCCACTGAGCACTCAGATTTTAAAGCCCTGCCCATTCCACAGAATGAGCAAGCAGCAAAGAATTGTCAACTATATATTGAGTAGAGCTCGCCGTGTGGTAGATAATGCATTTGGAATTCTTGCGAATCGTTTTAGAGTTTCTTTGAATGTAAAAACTGTAATTTCCGAAAAAGTGAAGATTGTTACACAAGCATGTTGTGCTTTGCATAATTTTCTCATTTCTGAAATGAAGACAAACTATACTGGTACAGATCCTGAAGAAGAAATCAACAGACAATTTACATTTGTTCATGGATTGAGTAGTCAAGATGGAAACAAAAGTAGCAGCAATTCAGACAAGAGAGGAATACAATATATTTTTTAATGGAGTTGGACAGGTGACATGGCAAGATGATGAAATTTAAACAAAAAATAGTCTTTCTTCCAAAAATTTGTTTCATTTTTATTACCTAGAATTAATATCCTTCAAACAGCAATTTTAATGAACAGTTCTTGAAGAGCTAAATATTAATATTGATATGATTGCAATAAGAACAATTTTAATATACAGAGGATAATCATGGTAAAAGTATTATTGGAAATGCAGAGATACCCTAATATTGAAACGCACTATACCTATAAGTTCTGAAAACTTCATTAAATTTTGACATTTTCTGATAAACACCAGTCATCTGTATAATTATTCTCTCTGTCTGCTCTTTTTGCAGCCATTAATTGTTACATCACACTCTTTTTGAAATTATCTAATATTTTATAATTTTCCATTTTCTGCATTTCTTTTGCCAAATACCTGGAAATAAAAGTATTAAGTCAATTAATATCACATGTTTTTTGCAGAGTGAAACATACAAAGTGATTAATCTCTGACATATATTTTTGATCACATATAGGTACCTACCTTGGGAAAAGATCTATCTGCATCTTGACTATTTGTTAAAATCTTAGCAAGTCAAAACACCATAATGTAAGTGTGTGTACATCATCAGGAGACACTCCACTAGCTTCTAATTTTCTTATTTCGTTCATTTCGTTGGTGAATTGGGTTCTCAATGTGTTAATTTTATTTTTCACCGTGGCTTCATTTTATGCTTTATCTGTATAATAATTATTTACATTGTTCGCTATATCAGTATATGCTTTGTTTTTTATTTCTAGGATTTCTGTTATGATACTCCTTTGATTTGACTTTTTACAGACATGGATGGTTTCCATAAAACAAAATCAGACTAGTAGTTACACATTCCACTGTTGTTTTTACTACAAATGTCCTTTGTATGAGCAATAGAGTGCAGATGGCGCAAGCGGTGATTGTATGGGTTGTTCAGAAACTCCCGCGCTTTGTTTTTCATAGTTTTCATTTGAAATATCAACTAAATTAAGTTATAAAACACTCAAAATTACTACTCAACATTATATTTAAGTAAAACTGTTACAAATAATGTCATATATCGTGGGGTTACAACCAAAAGGCACTAAGTCAAAAAACACGGTTTCGAGTTGAGCATTTTAAGTATTAAAATGAATGTCTAAATTTTGTATAAACTCTTTATGGGTTTCCAAGCATTTTAAACTAAAAGTATGTGTTTTAAGAACACTATGCTATACATTTAACAAAAATAAATTTATATTGCTATTAAAAAAATACTAAATATGTTCAAAAGCAACGACTTAGTGCCTTTTGCCTGTAAATTGTTATCGACTTTAAGACATAATTAAAACACATTGTTTTTCCAAATTCGATTTTTATTCGATACCTATAATAATAACCAGCAAACACACGTAATATAATTAATTAGGTCTGCTCCTCTGAATCGGAGTCAAGAATATCGGCCTCAGGTAAAATGTCTCTTACGCCCAAATCACTCGGGTGGCTTTGAAACCATGGATGGAAGACTTCAGGAATAACTTTGTTTCGCACATAGTTAAAAGATTTTCTTTTTTTGCACGGCTAATTTTCAACTCTTCTGAATAAAGATTTGGTAAACCATCTTCAAAAAATTTCGCATTGAGAGCTGCTCTTCGCCCACGCCGATTTCCAGTAATTTTGATACCTACATACTCTTTCAAAGTCCTCGACAACATTCGGAAATACAGGTGTCTTATCAGGAATTTCTGAAAGAGGAGTCACGGGAAGTAGCTCAGCTAATACGGGAACATTCTGGCCTGTTTCGTGGATCTGAAAAGAAACCAAAAATCGTATAGCTTTCATAGCTTTCTTACAGAAATGCTTTCATCCATGGTCTTATTTCCGGATCCTTGGTTTTCCATTACCTTATCATTATTGTTCACAGATTCAAATTGAACACTTCTAGAGTTTGTTCAGCCATCCTTTGCCGTTACGTCGTACATTGTCCAGCTTGCTCACTCATTCATGAAATGGATGAGACGGAATTATGACGTCATTAACGTATTTCTTTTCTAAGGTCGACATAAATTTTATCTGTTACTTTTGACAGTTCAGTTGTTATATTTTGAAAACAATTCTTAACATATGTCATTGTTTATAATTTTGAGGTTAAGTGTAAAATAACATTCAACAAATATAAGAAATACGTAAAACAGCAGAGTACGTCACCGATTATGACATAACGGCAAAGGATGGTTGAACAAACTATATCACACATGAAAATTTTCGAGTTGCTGATTTTGCAAATTGTGTCAATATCTGTCGAGCCACTGGACTTATTGGAATATTGTGAATTATCTAAAAATGAAAGTATCTTAATAGACAATCAACATTCAAGTCATAATATATTCGAAAATTATTTCATTCAGTTTATCAATTATTTAAAAAAACACTTTAAAAAGAATGATTAAGAAGTTCTATTTTCTTGAAAATTATATAAATCAAGAATTATTCCTAATGACTAAATTCATTTAGGTAACCTAACCTGACTTTATTATCAGATTCTCAAATTAATGAGTTTTCTACTTACCTGATGATTTTTTCTGTTGTACTTTATTTTTAGCACACAATGCCAATATTTTTGCACCTCGACTACACATTTTTAGTTAAAAAAATCAACATTAAAAACGTTATCGACATACACGCTTCACATAAACATGTAACTAAACAAAACAAGTAGAATAAGAATGTCTCTAACTCATGCATTTTGGGTTGCATTGCTTCCTTGAATATTCTTGTCAAATATATACAGGCAAAACGCACTATAAGTGACTTAGTGTCATGTTTTCCATCACAGATATGAGATTAGAATACAAACAAAACGCACTAAGTCACTTAGTGTGTTCTGTTTGTATCACCTCTAGATAAAATGGAGTTAGTGCATTTTGTATGTTGTTGTAACTATATTTTGGAGCAGCTGAAGACTTAGTGCGATTTAGCAGTAAAAGTATTACCAAAAAAGGATACTAGATCCAATAAAAACGCATTATAGCTAATTTTTGACTTAGTGCCTTTTGGTTGTAACCCCACTATATAATAGTTAACTGAAGTTATGCAGAAAAAATGGTTGAAACTTTGGCGATACCGGCATATATACAAGGTGTGAGAGAAAGATTCGTAATAAATAATAACACTCAACATGGGATCAAGAAGAGGTCGATTAAACCAGACACTGAAAGTTATGAGGTGTTAAACGACAATGACCAATCTGAAACAAAAAAAATAAAAAATAAATTATTTATTTTCAAATACAAAGATTACTGATGCCGAAATGTTTTTGTTTTTCTTCGTCGTTCCCGTGTATCTTTGTGCGCTTTCACAATCTCTTGATTTTTCCTCTCACACCACCACCACCAGGGTATACCAATTTTCCAAATTGCCCGTACAATGTGATCTCTTACCATGTCTCGGTGGTTTGGGCAACTTATCCAACTGAATGATACTCTAGAAAGTATCTGTTAGCTTGCTACACTTCCCACACTTTTATTGGAGATGGTGTCTAGACACCGTTCCAATACAGTGGTTGCATGGCCAACTGCTACAACCAGTGGTTCGGAGGGATATTGAAGATGTCCATCGGAGACTGTTCACTCCCTATAGATGATGTACACATTGTGTGGTTGATCAGTTGTCACACAACTTATATGTTAAAAATTTTTTTGGCAATAAAACCAACAGTCGTCTGTCGTCTGCAACACGATCAGGTATCGATAATGCATGCATTTGTCTCTCAAGTTTGTGAGAAGTTCATAATCATCTTTTTCACAGCCATCCAATGATGGGGGCTTGTCGGTTTTCATTTTACCAGTTTTAGTACGCCTGTCAAACGGCCACTGTTTTATTTTAGCAAAAGCATCTTGCCAATATTTCATATGGACACATTCCTCCATTTCACAGCATCTCACTTCTTTGCCACCAGGAGGTGATTTTCTGCTGCCATTAAAACTATCAAAGAGCTGGTCCACCTCTTTCACAAATGTTGCAGTCGCCAGTACATGTTGTTCCAGTTCACCTGTTAAATTAAGACAACATGAGAACAAATGTAGGTAACAGTGATGTTAACTTACCTCGACTTGATAATGTGTATAAATAGGCCCCCATTGTAAGACGCATCAGCTGTGCAGCAATATTCACCTTAATCACAAACTGCATTTTCGGTGCCAGGTGCGATTCCTTAATTTTGTGCATGGCACGAAAAATCAATGGTATTTTCTGGTCAATCTTGTAAGCCTTCAGGATATCAGTGAAATTAGCCCCCATTTCAAGCCACCAAACGAAACGGGCGAT